>NW_020717154.1:57295-91920 GCF_900518725.1 Notechis scutatus | reverse complement strand
AGTAGAGTAGAGTAGAATCTATTAAGAATAGAGTAGAGTAGAGTAGAATCTATTAAGAATGGAGTAGAGTAGAGTAGAGTAGAGTAGAGTAGAATCTATTAATAGAGTAGAGTAGAGTAGAATCTATTAAGAATAGAATAGAATCGATTAAGAATAGAATAGAATCGATTAAGAATAGAATAGAGTAGAATAGAATAGAATCTATTAAGAATAGAAATTAGAATCTATTAAGAATAGAATAGTCCCGTTTTACGACCCTTCTTGCCACAGCTGTTAAGTGAATCTCTGCAGTTGTTAAGTCAGTAACACGGTTGTTAGGTGAATCTGGCTTCTCCATTGACTTGGCTGGTCAGAAGGTCATGGAGCTGTGTTACCTTCCCACCGAAGCGGTACCTATTTATCTACTCGCATTTGCATGCTTTCCAACTGCTAGGTTTGGCAGGAGCCGCGAGGCAAGGACAGGAGCTCACCTGGTCATGTGGTGCTCAGAGTCTCAAACATGGGCTGCTGGCTTTTCAGCCAACAACCCCAGCATCCTCACATCCTGGGCATAAACTGTTTCAACTCCTACCCTCAAAACGACACTATAGAGCACTGTACACCAGAACAACTAGACACAAGGAGTTTTTTTCCCCAAACGCCATCACTCTGCTAAACAACTAATTCCCTCAACACTGTCCAACTATTTATAAAGTCTGCACTACTATTACTGTTAATCTTCTCATCACTCCTTAGCACCCATCCCCTCCCACTTGTGACTGTAGGACTACAACTTTGTCGCTTGTATTCTTACAATTTATATTGACTGTTTCCTGGTATGATTCAATTGCTTAATGTACCCTATGAATATCGTTAAGTGTTGTACCTGATTCTTGACTCTTGATGAATGTATCTTTTATGTACACTGAGAGCATTTGCACCAAAGACAAATTCCTTGTGCGTCCAATCACACTTGGCCAATAAAGAATTCTATCTATCTATTTATAATCATAGATATGCTAATATAATCAACGGAATCACAAATAAGCTAATACAAAGAGAAAGGCTAATCAAAATTATTCTGTTACACTATCATTATTGTTATTATTGGTATATATGTTAATATTTCTGTATGTTCTTTCTTTGCTTTTCCATAAATTATTAAATGCGGTACCTTATGATTCTTGACTCTTGACGAATTATTTTTTCTTTTATGTATACTGAGAGCATTTGCATCAAGACAAATTCCTTGTGTGTCCAATCACACTTGGCCAATAAAGAATTCTGTTCTATTCTATTCTATTCTATTCTATTCTATTCTATTCTATTCTATTCTATTCTATTCTATTCTTATTCTATTCTACCCTACCCTACCCTACCCTACTCTATTCTTAATAGATTCTATTCTATTCTATTCTAATTCTATTCTAATTCTATTCTTATTGTACCCTAGGACTATCATTAAGCGTTATACCTGATGATTCTTGACTCTTGACGAATGTATCTTTTCTTTTATGTACACTGAGAGCATTTGCACCAACACAAATTCCTTGTGTGTCCAATCACACTTGGCCAATAAAGAATTGTATTCTGTTCTATTCTATTCTATTCTTTCCATTATTCTATTCTGTTCTATTCTATCTTTAACCACTGAGCCGCCACACCACCTACAATATCCACCAATACCAATCTGATAGCACATAAGAAATCAATCGATTGATCTAAAGACCCAGGTCCCTTTGAGAAGTCCACAATGCTGGGAAAGATGGAAAGAGAGATGACCAGCACCAACATGGATGGATACACAGTGGTGTTTGGGGCACTGCTGGAAGAGCTGAAGAACTGGGTTAGAAAGAGACCACTTTGGAGAAAATGTTCGTGGTCACTTAAGCATTGATAGACTTGATGACTCCACCAATCCATTGGTTGCGATCCTGAATCTGTTTTATTTTTCTAGAAGACACTCAAACTGCAGGTTGTAACTCTCCTGTAGATTTAAAACCCCGCTGTCCGCAAATTCTCATAACATATATTAAACTCCATTTACAATTTCTTGCCCAGCCCGAACACAGGAAATGATTCATTTTACTCGGGAAGGGAAGGGAAAATTGCAGATTATTTCATCGTTCTAAGAAGCCATGAGACTGTAAAGTTTGAGAACATCTGCCCTAAAATACAATGTTTCCCAAACTCCAACTGCAAATAAATTCAAGAACGTAAATATGGTCAATCCGTAATGGCGAAGACCCCCCAAATAAAGATGCAGACAAAATCCATCCTTGAGAAAGTTTATTGAAAACATATCACAGCATTTTCTGCCTTTTTTTTTTTTTTTTTGCAGGGCAATGTAAACATAGTTCACAAGACTTGAACTTTTAAAATTCTCTATGCCACCAGCTCAGCCCCTCTGCTATAATGCTTGTTAAGCCATCATCTAATGTTTGCTACTATTCCTTACTTACAGAGGCTCAGCGTGTAGCACTGCTCAAAATACTACATCGCTGTTTTAAAAGATTCATCAATCCGTTGAGCAAATAGAAATTAGCAGAAGCTTGTCAGTCAAATCCAGGACAAGTCTATCTATCTTGGGATTTGCCAATCTTTTTGCTGGACAGAGGTAGTAGTAAAAGCATGCAGCTAAGGCAGGGTGCAGAAGGAAATGGAATTAATTGACCATCAGATTGAAAAGCAAAATACAATCCAAGGCAGGGAACCATGGGATTTACCAGGAAATGCCAATTCCATCCTTCACCACTAGTCCTGCCACTGGGGATTTAGGTCCAATAGCAAGAGTAGATTCGATTCCAGATCCCTTTTTAATAGATTGGAAAGCAAAACAGAAAACTCCCTTCTTGGATTTAGCAAAGAAATGTGATCTCTACCATCTTGGATCCAGAAAAAAGATCTCGTATAGAACCCGAAGGCCAAATCAGAAATGTTTTTTTATAGATAAAAATCAAGACGCTACAGAGAAAGTTTGAAGTTCTTGAATTCTGGCAGACAATGATTTTATCTATCTGCAGGGATTCTGTATTGATAGAAATCAGTCCTTTTGAACTACCACGGACAGTTCAGATGTAAATTAAACACCTTATTGTCTGCTTTTCAAGAGTTTGGCCATGGGGATGTGGTTAGGGGCATTCTCTAGCAACCATACACACGAGCAGATCAAATAATTCTGGTTTCAGAAGTATATGTTAACAATTAATTGCATAGACAGACAAGCCAGATGAAGCCCTACAATTTTGCAGAATGCAATGTAAAGATGGCAAACTCTACTCTGGGCAAGCTTAAGCATTCCTGAACTCTGGACTTCAGAATATATTTTTCAAGTAAAGAGAAGTGAAACTGTAATCCTGACATTTCCAAATAAACAATTTTTTTCCTCTAAAATTGCCCATTTTATTGATTGTTCTTGGAAGAAGCGAAGAACTTATACATATGTACGATGACATCATCAAGAGCTTACACATATGTATAATGACATGTATCTTTTTTGTTATACTTTAGCTTTACTATATATGTATATAGTAAATATATATGAATGCACTTGTTGAAATAACCTGTCAGAAGTATGGCCAAACCACTTCTGTTGCTTTTAAGGACTATTGTTTCTTGACTCAAAAGCTTCCTGTTCACTAGCTGTTTATTAAAACTTATTCAACAGTTGAGGGCATAATGACCTTAATGGATCCATGTTATTGTCTGCAGGACAGCAAAATTTACATATGTACTTCCTGCTGTTATGTGGCAGAGTAGACATTCACACAAAATAAAAGGAAACCTTTAATTAACCATACACCTCTCACCTGCCTCTAGATAAGCAGCCAAATTCTTCTTAAGTTAGCAATGCTTTTGAGCAGTAAGTTGAAAATAGCAAAAATGTTTGGCCCTCAAGTAAATGCAAAACACGAAGTGCAACATGGCTTTTTCCATTTCTCCTCCCTGGATATACAATATCCATTTTTCATGTCTACCAATTTTTCTCTGCAGAAGTATTCTTATTTATTACAAGTACATTCCTACCGACCTCCAAAATTCCAGGACTGTATCTAAGTTATTTGGAAATACAAGTTTTCTCTTATCAGAATTCCAGCTTGAACATAAAAATGAACCATCAAGAAAATCGGTATAAAATGACATTCAAGCAAATAGGTCTTAAAGCTGCAGCAAGGAACACCCAGGAAACAAAACAAAATAAAATAAAAGGCTACCACTACTTAAAAAAAACTAGTAAGATGTCTTGAGATGAATTTGGTTTTGTTTATACAATGATAAGTATCTGTTCGAGATGAGCAAAGAATGCTATTGGTTTTAAAGATATTTTTTTTAATTGCTAAAAAATGCTTCTGCATCTGTGGATATAGGAGGAGATAAAGCAATTTCCAGCTAATTTCCTTAAAAGGTTATAATTCTGTAGGACAGCTAGAATGCACTGTTGTTGTTTTTTACAGATTCAGCTGCAAAACTCAGTGTCTTTAATGAGTAAGGAGTTGCTCAAAATGACTCAAGTTTGGTTAGGTCAAGAACCAGCAAAAGGTCAATCGAGACACACCCGCAGATTCCTAGGAAATTTTTAGTCGATCACCAAGAATTTCTAGTCTTGGCCAAGCTTGGTTGCTGCTCAATGCTTTCTTCCAAAGCCTCAGTATTTCTCCTCTGTAAAATGGGCGCGCCCACGCTTGCTTAGAAACTGGCTTTTGCTCTGCTCTGTTTTAGAAAGAGATGCATGAATCCTCAAAGGCGTTTTAGTATTGTCTACATCAAGTGTTTCGCAGCTAGATGCGTGGATGTCAACTCCCAGAATTCTACAATCAGCCAAGCTGGCTGGGGGATTCTGGGAGTTGAAGTCTGCACCCCTTAAAGTGGTCAAGGTTGAAAAACACTGGTCTAGAATGCTAGAAACCCAAATGATGACCTTGATCAGGGTCAAGAAAAAGAATCAGTGGTCCAGATAAAGGATCAGGCTAATGTAATTTCCTGCTTCCTCTTTAGCGGTCCTGCCATTTTATTTTGGATTTGACTACTTCATTTTCAAAGATCGTTTGAGTTGCATTGGCATTTGCTGTGCCGGATTGCTAGTTGACTCTACATAAAAACACAACAGCAGCTGCTGCTATGGATTAGCAGGACTAATCGGCAATTCCATTAATCGGCGTCTCTGAAGCAATTCAATTTTAAATCTCCATTTTAGCAGCAAGCTCATATTGGCTCAGGGATGAAGTCAGCTAAACCTCCTTTACAGGACTGATGTAAGCGTAACAAAAAGTACAGCAGTAAACCCTCTGAAGCTAGAACAGAGCATTAGAGAATAGAACAGACTAACAGAGTTGGAAGGGACCTTGGAGGTCTTCTAGTCCAACCCCCTGCCTAGGCAGGAAATCTTACACCACAAGGAGAGATTCAACCTTGAAATAAGGAGAAACTTTCTGACAGTGAGAACAATCAACCAATGGAACGGAAGTTGCCTTCGGAAGTTGTGGGAGCTTCATCCACTCCGAACTGTTCAGCAAATAAACATGCAGAACAAAATAAAATCTCATTTATAGACAAAAAAAACCAAAAACATTCTGGAGAATGAGGCCAGCAAGCCAGGCAAGAGACCTACAAGAATGAATCTCCTAGCAAAACACGGAGGATCTATGTGACCTCTTCCAAATTTTTGTTTTTGTCTTTAAAAAAAAAAAATCTGACTTGGAAAATTGCACAAAAGAAAAAAAATATATTGAGAGAGGAATCAGAACTGCATTCCATCACCACATACAGAAGATTTGGAGTCTGCCAAATGAGACCTGAATAAGAAGTTTTTTTTTAAAAAAACCACATGTTAAAGAGAAGATCAGTTCCCACTGTCCCCTCCAATTTCAGAATCCTACGGATAAAAGCAGAGAAGAAATATAGATATATATATATATAAAAGTCTCTTTTTCTCTCTCCTGGTTCTCCATAAAGCTTCAGAACAAAATATTTTTTTCTTTTTTTAAATTATTAAAAAGGGTCTCTGTATCGAAATATACAAGGAAAGAGAGGGCCTTTTGCTGTTTTTCATTCTTCCATCATGGCCCAAACCTCTTCGGCTTTCTGGTAGTACTGGTTGGCTAGCCGGCCTTTCATCGCTTGCATAGCATCTTCGGCGGCTTCCGTGTAAAGATCTCCTGGAAGAGAGAAGGACAGGTAAAGACTCAATCCAATCCTGGGGTCACATACCTAAGACCTGTTCTGACCTAGGCTTTACAAAATCACGGAGCAGACTCCTCGTCCCGTCAAAACCCCTTTTTGTTAGCTAAAATGTGAATTCCTATGATTCACATCCAGCAAAATCCCGGCAAAAAAGTCTTTCAAGGGTGAATTACAAGCACAGACCTTATCAGGCTTGGAGAGTTGCCAGCCCGATAGCTCCCAAATGCAACGCTGCACCAGAAAAATATTTGGCAAGGAGTCACGAATAAATCTTCACCCTAATTAAATGAACTTATTGTCTCCTGCAAACACCATTCCCCTTTTGTTCCTCTTTTATTCCCTCTCGGAGAGGCCATTCAACCATCCACTTGTGCCTTTATTCCCAAGTTGAACCTTGTTCCTTAGCTATTCCCTTCTCCTGGCAGCTCTGTGCATGCGCACATTGGGAACAGGCTCCAACTATTCTTCTGCCTCACTGATCTCCGACTCTGAAGGCAGCTGATAACTGTTGGGCGGCCCTGGCCCCATTTCTGCCTCTGACTCCATGACTGGCCCATGTTCCTCCCCAACCTCCTCACTGTACGAGTCTACCGCCAGCTCCTCTGGCTGCTGGCGGGCCACAACAAGACCCCTGGCCATGGGCTCTCATGGGACCCTGGGCCAAATGGCCACGTGCAAAGAATTTCAGAGGCTGGAATTCCCACAGGGAAGCCAAGAACAAGCCTGCTTCATACCTGACCTCTGCAGATCCTGGTCCAAGTTAAATCCTCCCGTCATCAGCATCTCTGCCTCTTTGGCAAGGAGGAGATAACGCGGTTCATCCTGAGTGCCGTCATACTCGCCCCCTTCATCATAATCGGTCATGTTCAAAGCTTTGTCGTACCAATGCAGAGCTTCTTTCCAATCCTGCTCTCTGTGGAAAACAAAAGAACCCAATATGAACATCTCCAGAAGCGCAACGGATGGAGTGAATGTGGCTTTAAGAGCAGGGCCAGCTTTTAAGACTTGTGGACTTCAACTACTACTAGCCATACTTCCTAAGGAATTCTGGGAGTTGAAGTCCGCAAGTCAGTTATACAGTGTGTGTCGGTTGGTCCATCTTTCTTGTGCACAATATCAATTGTCTTTCTCTCTTAAATTTAAATAATTTATATTCATGTTATGTTAATCAACTTTCCATGTCGTGTTATATTATTATTACATCATCATTAGAGTATAATTGCAAGTTTGCATTATACCTTTTTGAGCAAATCTCAATTTTTACTGGCTCTAATTCATATTATAATTCATTCCATAATAATCCATTCTAACATATCGTTATCATTGTACTATAGTTACTATTATATTTCTATTATAATGTATTTCATTTTCCTATTTTCCTGCCTAACCATTGATAAAATAAATCCCATATTTTATAATATTCTTTCTCTTCTTGCTCTCTAATGGCCAAAGTCAATCTACTCAAGTCTGCAAAGTCTGCAAGTCGCCAAGTTTGGAATCCCCTGCTTTAGCAAACTGTAGTAGCTTTTGTCGTAGGTTATGTCAGCCTTCAAGATTCCTTTCCTTTCCTTCGCATCTTTCGGCTGCCATAGTAACGGGGTGGTGGGGGTGGTGAATTATTTGGGCTTTGTGTATGTGGGAAATGTGCTGGAGGTTTAGAGAATGAACTGTATAACTTGGGGGGAAACTTTATTGTTTATGCTTAACTTGCTTGCTTACTGCGCAGGTGCAACTCCTTATCAAAATAGGCCAAGGTCAATGGGAAGATTCCTACATCATCACCTGAAGATGCCCCACAGGACCTTATACACAACTTCAATTGGATGGACAGTTTGAACTATTGTGGGTGGAAACGTTGCCATCACTTTGTATATGTGATTTTTCACGCGCAGTTCCTCCGATTCAGAATTCTTTTGATGCTACCACTTGATTTCCAGGAAAAAAGTTGTCTTTTCTCTATATAATGGAGTCTAAGCGTTTCTTTCTTGGATTTTGAATGGAGGTTAAATGTTTTGGGTTACAAGTCAGGCCCTCTGCCCCGTACAGCTTATGCGCCGGAGTCAAATTCCTTGTGGGTCCAATCACTCTTGACCAATAAAGAGAACCGAACAGAACAGCGAGGTTGGAAGGGAGCTTCAAGGTCTTCTAGTCCACCCCCCCTGCTCAGACAGAAAGCCCTATGCTGGTAGTCTTCGACTTATGACTGCAATTGAGTCCCGAAATTTAGGTGGCTAAGTGAAAGATTTGTCAAATGAGTTTTGCCCTATTTTATCACCTTTCTTGCCACAGCTGTTAAGCCACTGTTAAGTTAATAAACCTGGTTGTTAAGTGAATCTGGCTTCCCCCATGGACTTTGCTTTGTTAGAGAGTCACAAAAGTTGATCGTGTGACATCACAACTGATCATATGACAACACAACCGGTTGCCAAGCATCTGAGTTTTGATCACGTGATCATGGAGATGCTGCTACGGTCATCAATGTGAAAAATGGCCGTAACTTTTTTCCCCAGTGCCCTTGTAACTTTGCACAGTCCACTAAATGAACTGTTGCAAGTCGAGGACTACCTGTATAGAGGTGATCCACTCTTTAACCCTGCAAGAGTACCTGTCTGGCGCCAGGTTCACGCCCGTATCGTAAGCTCTTGCAACAAGAATCATGGAAGGACGGTCGCCAGCTTCGGCTGCTCGGCGCAAATATTCAAAGCCCTTGATTCTGTTTTGCTTTGTGTCCTGAGGAAGACATGGAAATGGGGGGAAGAAAAAAGAATGGCTGATAAAGGAGAATATTTGTAGTTCAGGGTTGAAATGAGGGGTCCTTGGTGCTCTCTGAGCTTGGTGGTTTTCTTCCAGACCTTTCGTGGCCCAACTAGGGAACATCATCAGTGCTAGAAGGGAGTGGGGTTTGTGGGTGGAGAAGGAGAAGAGGAAGAAAAAGGGGGAGGAAGAGGAGAAGGAAGTGGAGGAAGATGAGGAGAGGAGAGGAAAAAGAGAAGGGGAGGAAGAGGACAGGAGGAAGAGGACTATGAGGTCCTTGGTGCTCTCTGAGCTTGGTGGTTTTCTTCCAGACCTTTCGTGGCCCAACTAGGGAACATCATCAGTGCTAGAAGGAAGTGCGGTTTGTGGAGAGGACAAGGAGGGGAATACGTAGAAAGGAAGAGGAGGAAAAGGAGAAGACAGCAGGAGGAGGAGGAGGAATAATTTGTGGTCTTTGGTGCTCTCTGAGCTTGGGTGTTTTCTTGCAGACATTTCATGACCCAACTAGGTGACATCATCAGGGCTAAAATGGAGTTGGGCTTGTGGAGAGGAGGAGGAGGAGGAGGAGGAGAAGGAGAAGGAAGAGAAGGAGGAGGAAGAGAAGGAGGAGGACTGAGGGATCCTTGGTTCACTGAACTTGGTGGTTCTCTTGCTGACGTTTCATTACCCAAACTAGGTAACATCATCAATGCTGATGAAGAAAAAAATAACGTGTGGATCCTTGCAACCCAACTGTCTCACCTAGCCCCATAAATTTTGGGCTCACTTGTGGTCATAAGTCAAGGACTGCCTGTCATTACCTGTAGAAGGACCTCTGCGAGGATGTGATGAGATAGCTGAGAATACATGAGGCCCAGCCCTACGATGGCCTCCAGCTCTCCACACTCGGCTGCGTGTTCCAGATGGAAGAGAGCTGAATCTTGGTCCCACACCTGATCCTTCTCGCAAAATCGGCCAGCTTCGTGGTAACGAACCATGGCCAGGTGAACCTAATTGAGAGGAGGGGGGAAAGGCCGTAACGGTACGTAGGAAAGACCATGGGAGACAGATTAACAAGAGTTGGAAGGCCCCTTGTAGGTCATCTAGTCCAACCCCCCGCCCAAACAGGAGACCCTACACCAGTTCTGAGAGATAGCCGTCCAGTCTCTTCTTGAAAGCCTCCAGGGATGAAGCTCCCATAACCTCCAAAGGCAACTTCTGTTCAAATTTCTCCTTATTTCCAGGTTGAATCTCTCCTGGATCAGTTTCCACCCATTATTCCTTGTCTGGCCTTCAGGTGCCTTGGAAAATAGCTTGACCCCTTCCTCCTCTCTGTGGCAGCCCCTCAAATATTGGAAGACGGCTCTCCTGTCTCCCCTGGTCCTTCTCTTCACTAGTCATGCCCAGTTCCTGCAACCGTTCTTCATAGGTTTTAATCTCATCATCCTGGTTGCTCTTCTCTGCACTCTTTCTGGAGTCTCAACATCTTTACTACTACTACTACTACTACTACTACTACTACTATTATTATTATTATTATTAATATTAATATTATTTAATCTTTAGTGAGATTCACAGCCTTTGGGGCTGGTTGATAACTCAACAGCTCGAGTCCTAACCAAGGACCTAGGAATTGTTAAGGTAGCATCGGAGGATATAAGCTGTTCCAAGCTGTTGTTGTTGTTATTATTATTATTGCACTTTCTTCTCTTTACACATCTCAATTATCTTTAACAGTACTGAGACACCTTTGTTACAAATACACATTTCCATACATTTCTAATTATTCATCTACATCAACATCTTTTTTATAGTGTGGTGACCAAAACTGAATGCAGTACTCTAGATGCTGCTTAGGGGACGATTAGATAAGAGGTAGCTTAGCCCTCACCTTCCCAAGGATGGACTTTCCAATCTTCTTCTCCAGCTCCAGGCCGTTGAGTCTCTGAACTTCTACCGCAACACAAGAAGGTCGGTGAATGTGAACTCGGGCGGCGTTGTAGAGATTCCATTTCTCCACGCTGACCTGGAAGTAGGAAAGTCCATCAGGTCTTGGAGATTCTCAATCATCCAAGTTACGATTGTCCCAAAGGTGCTTTTCCAACAAGACAACTTGGACTTTCTCCCCTTGAAAATGTTTCGCTTCTCATTCAGAACTGAAGAATCTTCATGGATGAGAAAGAAGCAAGACGTTTTCAAGGGAAAAAAGCCCCAAGAAAGTTCACTTGCCTTTTTGGAAAAGCACCTTTGGTTCCGTCTGAAGAGTTAGAGAAAGAAAGCGAAGAAAGAACCAAAAGATCTTCACATCTTCACCCTCTACGCTCTTCTCACTGAGCTTCTTCACAATCTACTGCTGAAGTCCAGCAGCAGAAGACTTATCTGGCCAAAAAATGGCTCCATGGTGGAACCCCAAAACTTCTTTTGTAAGTTAAAAAAAACCTTTCACACTGAAATCTTAACAGAGCTTTTCTCAGCCATGGACCACATACACACATCACGTAAGCTGTAGCTTGTTAAGTTAAGCCAGACTGTCTGAATTCACCATGAACTGACCTTCTGTGAACCTTACTAAGTAGACCAGATCAGAAAAATCAATTCTAGCAAAAAACCACAACTATACTTTACTGAGATTGGCTAGAACTCTGCATTTCTCAACCTCAACCAACTTTTAAGATGCATGGACTTCAACTCCCAGAATCCCCCAGCCAGCTAGCCAGGAAGCCAGGACAGTATCCTTAAAGATCTTCACACCTGTGCATGCACACATTGATACGCCTGCAGCGAGCGCAAGGAGACACGAACACACTGAGAGCACGCTTCACACCGGACACGTCAAAAGTGAGAGAGTGAAAAACTCTTCCCAGTACATAAATTTTTTTTCAATAGAATAGACAAAATGTGCATTGCGACATCACGAGTTCTGCTCCTTAGGAACATCACAATAATGTCCCATGGAAGGAGGGAGATTGTTTTGTGACAACGCAATACATATTTTATCCTTCCCTTCCCTGCAAGCATCCCTGAACAAGTCTGTATTTGAAGGAAAGAAATGTGCTTTTGACAGCTTAAGTATTTAAACGCATTCTCACATTTAGGTACGTGGTAGCAGTGGTGAGATTCAATTATTATTATTATTTTTTTACTATCAGTGCTGTGGGTGTGGCTTGGTGGGCGTAAAATCCCCATCCTTCCCCACTCCAGAGGAAGGATACTGTAAAAACTTCACTCCCTCCCCACCCCCGCTAACCTGCTTTCCAGCTCCGTTCTCCTGTGCAGGGCAACAAAAGGAGACCTAGCCGATCAGCTGGGACTTGGGACGCGGAGAATAGATGGGCGCTCACCAGTGGTGGGATTCAATTTTTTTACTACCGGTTCTGTGGGCGTGGCTTGGTAGGCATGATGTGGCTGGGTGGGCGTGGCAGGGGAAGGTTACTGCAAAAATCCCATTCCCTCCCCACCCCACTAACCTGCTTTCCAGTTCTGTTCTCCTGTGCAGGGCAACAAAAGGAGACCCAGCCGATCAGCTGGGACTCAATGGGAGGCAGAGAAGAGATGGGGTTGGCGGGGCCAGTCAGAGGCGGCATTTGCCGGTTCTCCGAACTGCTCAAAATTTCCGCTGCCGGCTCTCCAGAACTGGTCAGAACCGGCTGAAGACCACCTCTACATGGTAGGGAGTTCTCAAAGGAGCTAATATGGCCACTCTGGGCTACAACTTTAAAAACATGTAAAAACCACAATGCTGGAGCACACGTTCTGGAGTTGTTTGCCAAGAGCCCAAAACAGGCGAAGAGAAGAACAAGCCAAAAAACCCAGAGATAGAATAAAATCCATGCAGAATCACCCTTTGGTTCCTGAAACTCGGTTTAACGGTCTCTCTATTTCTCTAATTGGAAAGAGAAAGAATTAAACAGGGGAGAAGAAAGAGGCATAAACCACGGAGAAAGATTCTTCAGCAAATCAGGGAAAAATATGCAGCTTTGGTGAGCAGGTCATCTGGTACAAAGCAAACCCAATTGGGGGGAAAATCAGATTTATTTACCCGAGCAGAACTTCCCAAGCTGTCTTCATCAGATTCGTGTCTCCGGTTGCAGTTAGGATGGCCCTGAGTCGAAAGGGGGAAAAAAAAAAAAAAAACTATTTAATTCAGGTTTGGATGAAAAGCATTTCTAAAAGCTTCATTTTCTGGGGTGGGGGGGAGTTGGCCCAGTGTCAGGAAGAGACTAAATTAAAAAATAGGTAAGTTAAGTATTTAAAGCAGGGGTCCCCAAACTTGGCCATTTTAAGACTTGTGGACTTCAACTCCCAGAATTTTAGAAGTTAAAGAATTCTGGGAGTTGAAGTCCACAAGTCATAAAGTTGCCAAGTTTGGAGACCTCTGATTTAAAGGATTTAAACAGACATTTTTATTCTTGACCAAAAATTTTTTTATTTCAATCTGCGTATAACAACAATACATTAACAGTGTGGCATCAGTATATCGTACATCTCTCATTGCATTATATTCATATTAATTCATACTTCTTCAATATTTATTTTCAACCTTACTCTCTCCAAATGCCTACCACCATATCAATTAAACATACCTAATAATTCCATTAAACAGACATTTTTGTGTTCCTATTTTTAAGCCAGGCCATAGAAAAACACTCAAAGCACTGAGAAATGCTGTTTTTTTAATCCCCTTGTATGGATTTTGTCCTGTATTACTTTGTACAGAGAAAGCAGCATAAAAAACACCGATACAGTGTGGTATTTCACCCCTGTAATTTCAGAGAACACTCCACAGATTATGGAAACTGCTGATCTAACCTCCCTCCTTACAGGTAGCCCTCAACCTATGGCCACAACTGAGCCCAAAATTTTGGTTGCTAAATGAGATAATTGTTAAGTGAGTTTTGCTCCATTGAACGACCTTTCCTTGCCAGACTTAAGCAAACTGCTGTAGTTGTTAAGTTAGACACAAGGTTGTTAAGTTAATCTGGCTTCCCCATTGTCAGGCTGCAAAAGAGGACCATGTGACCTTGAGACACAGCAACCATCATAAGTACGAACCAGTTGCCAAGCCTCTGAATTTTGATCACATGATCCCAGGGATGCTGCAATGGTCATGTAAGTGTGAAAAGCATTCATAAGTGTCAGGATTCTGGCAGTTACCCCAATTAAATCATAAGTCTCGAGCCAAACTTCCAAAACTTCAAAGGATTTATTGGAAGTCAACATGTCGGCATGACCTGGGCGTAGCCGACTCTGAGAAGTTTTATAGTTGCCAATAAGTCACTTTTTTCAGTGCCATTCAAATGGTCGCTCAATCATCATCTCCTTTTAATGACCTCATAATCCCTTGTGGGGTGGAGTTTGGGCAACTAGATATACTCTCATTGTGCCCAGAGAGAGAAATATCTGCCTCTACCTAGGATCAAACTCACAGCCTCCTGATTGTGAGGCGAGAGATCCACCTCTAGGCCATTGTACCACTCCGAATAGTTACTAAATGAATGGCTGTAAATCAAGAACTAACTCTACAGGAATTTGGGGACGGTGATGTCTACGCAGACTAAATGCAATGAATTATCTTCTGCTGAGAAGTCAAGTCAGGAGCTCCATCCAATTGCAAATTGCATCATGTGTTTCAAAATATATCAAAGATCAGGGTATGAAATTGAAAAAAACAAACAAAAAACACCTTTTCCCGGTGATCCATGTCTTCGTGATCGCTCCTTTTCTCACTGGGGCACCCACTGTCCCCTCCATTTTCAGAATCCTAAGGATAAAAAACAGAGGAGGAAAAATAAGAGTTCTTATCCTTATTTTATAGATGGAACTTCATCCTTCTTGAAGAGTCCTATCCAGCTGAGAACGGTATTATAAATCCTTGTGGTTTGGGGTCCTCCAACCCAAATTAGGAACTTGTAAAACATTCCTACACTTGTTTCCAAGTTGCCATAAGAAAGGGGGGAGAAGAGGCTGGAGAAGATACGGCAAATGAACTTAGAAGCACATTCCAGCTTTATCTTAAAAAAAGATTGTAGCTAAACTACTGAAGCTTTTGCCCGGGAAAAACTTTAATTGGAGAATGTGATGGATGACACCTAGCCTGTGTGCTTAATTGGAAAAACTGGTTTATGGCACACCCAGGGGGGAGGGGAGGAGCAAGGTCACAGGTGACTGCAATTAGGTATGCCAGAATCAGCTTCATGCAGGTCATGCCAGCATGTCGCTCCTAATGAATTCTTTGAAGTTTGGCTCAAGGCTCATGATTTCATTAGGGCGATCGCTGGAATCCTGACAGAAGCAAGATTTAAAACAGAGAGGGGGACTCAGCTCTGCCCTTCTAGATTATGATGGGAGATTTTGCCCAGGAATATCTGAAGGATGCAAAAGCTTTTGTCTTCTTCTGTTGGGAAGGACAATCAAAGCAGTTCTGGTCCTTCTGGAGATGATGGAACTTATTCTCCACTCACAGAGTAATGGAAACTCAAGAGGAGAGAAATATCTGAACATCACCAATGGAGAGAAAGGTCTGTCTTGATACCACACTACAGTAGAGGTCTCCAAATTTGACATCTTTAAGACTTGTGGACTTCAACTGGTTAAGCACGGTTAACTTCTAACAACTGGTTAATTTCTACTATAAACATGGCTGACAGGAATTCTGGGAGTTGAAGTCCACAGGTCTTGCCAGTTTTGGAGACCCTCTGCAAAACTAGAGCATCTTAGGAGGTTAAAAAAATAAAGTTAATACCACTTGGTGTTGTTTTTTTTCATCAACCCAATGGTTGCTTCCTCCAGGGCCCTAAACCATGACTTGCTTCAACCACCATTGAATGAGCAAATTACAGTTGTGTGGTTGACAAAAACCCTGCCTTGTAAGCACCAGAGCCTGGATGTACGCAGTCTAAACCCAACCCAATCTCTTTAGGGCCGAGCGTAACGTATGAATCCAGGTAGGTCTTCAGGAACGTACCCGCTGATTATCAAGGCCTTCGTGGTCTTTGTGAACCAAGTTGTCGACTTCATTGAAGACAGGCCAATCTAGGTCAAAACAAACAAGGATTTCGCTCTTTTAAACAAGGAAGTTGTCAGCTTTGGAATCCTTATTAAAAGCTGCCACACAGCGGTGGAGGATGGAAGCTAACTATTGTTGTTTCAATAGACAAAATAGAGGGGAAAATGCCAAGGTCATTCTCTATCGCAGTAGCAAGAATTAGAGCACGAGGTTGATTAGTACATGTGATTTATGATGGAGAGAAAGGGGTGGAGGTAGGCTGAGTCTTTTGGGTGCCATGTTCCTGTTCTAATAAATTACTTTGGGATTATGCCTGTCTCGGAGTCGTTGATTGGAATGGATAATTCATGGAACCCTCACAGATGTCATGGAACAGTTGTTAAGTCACCTTTTTTTAGCCCTGTCGTAACTTCAAGCTGTCAGCAAATTATACTACCTGAGACTTCTCAGGAAACAACTGAATGAAAAACTGCTGGTGACTTCCCGCACACCCTTGCCCCTCCCACACATGGGCGCCAGATACCCGATCAGCTGTTGGGCGGGTGGCGTGCATATGCACAGTAGACTTGCTCTGGGCAAGGGCTCATCCGCTGGCAGTAATGGCTCTGCGTGCCACTTCCGGCATAGGTTTGCTATCCCTGGCCTATACCATTCCAGATAAGTGACTGTCTATAGTCTCTTCTTAAAAGCCTCCAGTGGTGGAATAACACAACTTCTGGTGGCAAGCTGTTCCACCGGTTAATTGTCCTCACTGTTAGGAAGTTTCTCCTTAATTCCAGGCTGCTTCTAGAACCAGCAGCCCCACCCAGGGGGTGGGATTCTACAGGTTCGCACCTATTCACTAGAACCGGTTGTTAACATTCTCAGCACTTCGGAGAACCGATTGTTAGAAGAAATTACTGGCCTAATCCTGTAAGGAAGGCAGGAAGGAAACATTCTGGTGTTGCTTACAGAAGCTGCCTCTCCGTTAATCCTTGTTACATTCTTGGCAGGACTGGACTTCCTGTCTCAGGAACCTCTCTGGAGTTTTTTTTCCCTCCTTTGCTGGTACTTTGCTTGTGTGGAGTGACCATTCAAAGTTACAATGGCACTGAAAAAAGTGACTTATGACCATTTTTCACACTTATAACTGTTGCAGCATCCCCACAGTCATGAGAGGCCAGGTGAGGAGATGCGTGCCTCGATGTGAGTGATAGAGTTGGCCACGCCCAGCCAGTCACATGACCACAAAGCCACACCCACCCACTAAGCCACGCCCACAGAACCAGTTGTTAAAAAATTTGAATCCCACCCCTGGCCCCACCCCACAATAACTGATGAAAAAAAAAAACCATCTGGGCACTTACGAAGACCCTCCATCTTTTGGCTGTGAGGTGTGGCTGAAGACGGTGAGGACGGCAAGGAGTCGAACGCCATGTCGCTCATGCTTTCATCCCCTGAGTTTTCAGAAAGACGGGAAAGGAGAGGGGGGCGGCTGCCGGAGACGGTTCGCACCCGGCTACTGCCACACTTCTCTTCCGTGCCCCGCACAACAGTCTGAGCCAATTCCTGGACAGAGAAACACAAAACCTCAGCCAGGAACTTGCCTCAGTAAACGGGTCTCTGCTGAAACAGCAGGAGGCTTGCTTGCCTGTTCAAATGGTGCAAAATTTAATTTAGTGCAATTTATTAAATCAATATCACGTCACTTATAATGTGAGCCAAGCTTCAGTTCGAACAATGCAACCATTTTGAGGCGTTCGTGAACCAAACCGCCTTCACAAAATGGCCCCCAGCAGTTCCTGGGATTCGAAGCTCCTTTGCCGCCAATACTTACAAGTAGTTTGCTACTACGAAATAAGGCGTCCTTCTCTTTGGAGGAGAGATCAAAAGGCATCAGCCCCATACTTTGACAAATCTGGTTGCAGGA
This sequence comes from Notechis scutatus, assembly GCF_900518725.1. The sequence goes on along the minus strand of NW_020717154.1, from coordinate 74,113 downwards.
ATGAGAATGGAAGAACAAGGCCATCCCCCGCACACCTAGGACAGGTAGAGAACCATCCATAGAAAGAATGAGAAATTGTTTCGAGGTGCAAAGCCTTACATGGAAGCCTAACGATTTTTCTCAAAGTCAAGATCCATTCAGACAAACCAGCCATCAACAGACACATAGAGATTAACCACATGTACACATCATTTAAAGGAGGCGATGAAAACAAAAAAGACTAGAAAACACCTTCTCCAGCAACCAATATACTAGAATAAGCAGGGATGAACACCAGACAAACAATCAAACAGAAAACAATACCCTATTCAAGGAACTGCCAAGGGAGAAAGCCACACACCCCAACCAACATTAGCAGGGCAGGCTACTATAAACAAGGAGCACACCCCACATCCCCTTGCACTGATGTTACGTAGACAGATAATGAAACAGATAACGAGCCAACAACCAAACTTAAGATGCACCAAGGACTCCCCAATAGCATCGCAATGCAGGCAGTCCTCCACTTCTGACCACAACTGAGCCCCAAACTTCCGTTGCTAAGTGAGACATTTCTTGAGTTTTGCCCCATTTTACGAGCTTTCTCGCCACAGTTAAGTGAATCACTGGAATTGTTAAGTTAATAATACGGTTGTTAGGTGAATGTGGCTTCCCCACTGACTTTGCTTGCAAAAGGGGATCACGTGACCGTCATAAGTATGAGTTGCCGAGTGTCTGAATTTTCATCAGGTGACCCTGGAGATGCTGCAATGGTTGCAAGGGTGGGAAACAATCGCACGTCACTCTTTTCAGTGCCATTGTAACTTCGAACCATCACTAAATAAACTGTGATAAATTGAGGACCTCTTGATGTCACTCATTCTCATCAGCACCTGGACCCACATTTAAAGATTGTTCCTTCCAAGGATGGATGTTGTTGTGGTTTGTGAAGAGGGCAGCGGAATCGGACAGTGGGGAAGAACGGGGACCAGTCCGGGAGTCTGGGGAGGACTCAGATGAGGGTCCTGTGTCCAATGCAGAGATGGGGCCAGGACCATCTGGGAGTTGTGTGCTGACTCCGAAGCCTCCAGAACCTGATAGCAGCGAGGCAGAGGAGCAAGAGGAGCCTGTTCCCAGTGCGCATATGTGCAGAGCTGCCAGAAGGCAAGAGCACTGAGACAAAAGGGGCAACTCGGGTGTAAGGCTTGGAGGTGACTGCTCCTCCCCTAAGGTATAAAGGACAGGCCAAGGAGATGAAACCTTTGCAGGAAGCAAAGTCGTTTGTTCTGTTCGGATTAATCCTTGAAGCTCTGTGTGGACTTTGTACTTCGGCTGGTTTTTTATAATTCATTTGGCCCTCTAGTTGTTGGCAGCAATTCAAAAGAGAGAAAGGCGGGTGCTTATCTCGAGGGACTGTTTGGGACTCATTACCGGCTGGGAATGCACATAATTCCCAGCGCAGAAATAAAACAAGAGTTGTTTTAACTAAGCGTGTGCTTAATTACGGTCTCGGGAAGCCTTGGTCAGAACAAGAAGTCTCCCAGAGCTGAAGCTGTTCCCCTTTTCCAATCAAGCAACTTTCCCCAACCCCCGCAGAAGTTAAGCCGCCCCCAAGGACAAACAATCGCTCTGTTGTTGTTTTTTACCGAGATTCCCGTCTCCAAAATCCGTGCCGCTCTCAGTATGGATCTGAGGATCTGTGTACAGGTCTCCAACCCCTTGGATGTCCACGATGATCAGCTGGTGTCCGGAGCGTTCAAAGGTGAAATGGCTGAAGGCCTGCAAAGAGAACAGATGTTGCATCAGGCCAATGGGAACCTTAACCTTACCAAATAGGATCTTAAGGTCACCCATCACCTGCTGAATGGCCAGGAAAGGAAGTCCTACCTGTGGGGTCAGACGGATGTTGTCGTCTCGTACGAATCCCGAGTTCGAATTGTACTTGATGTACTTCCCCTCGATGTAATGTTCCAGATGGTAAAGAGGTCGCCCCGGTCTATTCTTCATTTCAATTATGCAGGTCTGGACAATATCTACCTAAGGAAAAGAAAGAGAAATAACTGACAGAGAAGGGGGGAAGGGGGAAACGCGCACGATTTTGAACCTTCTGGCCTTCACTAGTTCTCTCCAAGATTCTTTAACAGAGTTGGAAGGGACCTTGTAGGTCATCTAGCCCAACCCCCCAGCCCAAGCAGGAAACCCTACACCATTTCTGACAGATGGCAGTCCAATCTCTTCTTGAAAGCCTCCAGGGATGAAGCTCCCACAACTTCCCTATGGCAACTTCAGTTCCATGGGTTGATTGTTCTCGCTGTCAGAAAATTTCTCCTTATTTCTAGGTTGAATCTCTCCTTGATCAGTTTCCATCCATTATTCCTTGTCTGGCCTTTGGGGTGTCTTGGAAAATAGCTTGACCCCTTCCTCCTCTTTGTGGCAGCCCCTCAAATATTGGAAGACTGCTATCATGTCACCCCCTGGTCCTTCTCTTCCTTAGACATACCAAATTCCTGCCACTATTTCTCCTTAGTTCCAGGTTGCTTCTCTCCTTGATTATTCATCCGTTGCTTCTTGTTCTGCCTTCAGGTGCTTTGGAGAATAGCTTGACCCCCTCCTCCTCTCTGTGGCAGCCCCCCAAATATTGGAACACTGCTCCCATGTTTCCCCTGGTCCTTCTCTTCACTAGACTAGCCATGCCCAGTTCCTGCAATCGTTCTTCGTGTGTTTTAGCCTCCAATCCCCTCATTATCCTGGTTGCTCTTCTCTGCACTCTTTTCTAGAATCTCGACATCTTTTCTATAACGTGGTGACCAAACCTGGATGCAGTACTCTAGGTGTGGTCTTACTAAGGCTCTGCAGAGTGGTATTAGTACCTCCCTTGATCTTGATTGTATCCCTCTGTTAATGCAACATAGGATTCCGCACCAGGAGGTACCTGCTTGGGAGGTTTATGGCGGTTATATTCTTCTCCCCATAACTTGGCTTCCATCTGCAGCCGCACATCCTCAAAATAGACTGCCCGGTCGACCGTCTCGATGTACCGCTTTGCCACGTAATTAAAGGCCCCTTTCCAATTCTGCATGTGCAGAAAATTGGACAGCTTTTTCCTAAAAAAAAAAAAAAAAAGACAAGAGAGAAACAAATGTCTAGTGAAGCTAGGATGCTATGGAAATAGCAGATGTTTTAAGAGTCCTTTGTAAATGTCCTGCCCTCAGGTGCTTTGGAGAATAGCTTGACTCCCTCTTCTTTGGGGCAGCCCCTGAGATATTGGACTACTATCATGTCTTCCCTAGCCCTTCTTTTCATTAAACTAGACATACCCAGTTCCTGCAACCGTTCATGTGTTTTATCCTCCAGTCCCTTAAAATCTTTTGTTGCTCTTCTCTGCACTCTTTCTAGACTCTAGAGTCTCAACATCTTCTTATATACATCATTTTTTTAAAAAAACAATGCTTTAATTCCCCGGGTTAGTGAATTAATGTACAAGTGCTGGAAATTAGTCTCTATATGAAAAGATTATAGTATATTTAAAATTAAGAGGGAATGGTTACAGATATTATGCACAAGAAATATACATCAAGAGACACACTGTATAAATTGAAAGGAGGTTTTATGTAGTTTTATGTTTATGTTTGTTGTTGTAAAATAAAAAAATATATAAAAAAAGATTCTAGTATAAATAGAATATCCACCACCATTTGTTTCATCTCCAGGAATTGCCTAATTTCACAGAGAGTAAGAGGGTGTGATTTTCCGCTTATTTTGCAATGAGTGAAAAGCTTTCGCTCCAGAAAGCAACTTATTGGCCCTTCATTCTTTCCTTGGCACCAGGTTTCCTATCTTGATTGAAACCTCAAGAATAAACTGAGGTGAATTAAAACAAGAAAATGGAGCTTTTTTTTTTTTTTCAAAATCACGGAGGTCTAGAAATAACTGCATACTTACGTCCGGAAGCATTCACGCATCGCTCCTCGGCCAAAAGGCTAGAAAAACAAAACAGAGGTTATTACAAGTAGTCCTCAATTTACAAGCCATTCACTTATGACCATTCAGAATTACAATGCTACTGAAAAAAGTGACTCTTGACCATCCTCGCTCTTACGACCGTCACTGCATCCCCATGGTCACATGACCGAAATTTGGGCAACGGGCATCTATTTATGATAGTTGCAGAGTCCTGCAGTCATACGATCTCAATCTGATAGCTTTGGGTAAGCAAAGTCAATGGCGGAAGCCGGATTTGCTTCATGACCACACGATTCATTTAATGACCATGGTGATTCGCTTAACAACCAGAGCCAAAAAAGAAGTCTGCACTTCTTACCTGTGCAGCCATTTTGATCAAGACTTCGTCTTCGACCCATTCTCCAGTAACGGCATTGTACCTGCCCGGTTTAAAAGGAAAGAAAATTTGAAAGGACCGCCTTATTAAAATGCAAAAAGAGAGGAATATATTATATTCCACTGCACGGCCCTAAATTCTTGTTTCTTATTGTTTTCACAGGTTGTTAACCACCTAGAGTTGCATCTGCCAGGTGGATGATCCTATCAGTTAAATGAATAAATAATTTGAGACAGGTGTGTGAATCCACACTGCCTCAGTGCAGCTTTCTCCCACCCAAAGCACCCTGTAAAGATAAACTATCACTCCTGTCAGCCCATCCAGCTTACCCAACCAACTTCTGACAGCAAAACGATGGTTTTATAGGGAAAAACAGCCTGAAAAAAAAAAAATCTAAGCCTTGTGGGATTCCCTACCATTACTCTTCACAACACAATGTCTGTGTTCACACAAACACTACTCTACTGTTTGATTTCCCAGCCTGCACATAGTTAATAGCAAAGAGGGGGGGAAAATACAACGTCAAGGTTCAGATCAATGTTTTAGTCTTGGCTCTGCTTAACCACTGCTTGCTGATCCCATCTGAATTAGTTGATTGATTTATTAAATTTATAAACCCTCTATTTCACTGTCAACAGCAACTCTGGGTGGCTTAGAATATGATAAAAAGGTTAAAAAAAAAAGATAACACGAAACTGTTAGTGTAAAATTAAGAGGATTAAATAAGAAACTAATCCAATTAGCTGTGGTTCACGCCACGTATCACATTACAAATCAGTGTTTTTTCAAACTTGGCAACTGTAGTTTTTTTTTTTTTTAATAAGGTGAAAAAGAACCGAGGGGGGGGGGAATCAAATCACAGCTACATCAACCCCAGATCTTGTAAAGCAATAAATCAGAAACGACTAGCGAAGCCTTAAATAAATGCTTCCCTTCTGGAAAGCAAGGAACACGAGAAAAACGTGTCTGTTTACACCAGGGATTTTGCTCCAGTCAAAGGTTAGCCAGCGTATGCACATTCTCCACGCTTCCCTTTGCTCCTTTGGATATATTTTTTTTAAGGTTGGGTTGGGGATAAAGCTCGTGTTCTGGCTTTGCTGAACGTGGTTGCGCCCAAGAGGAAGAAAATATAAAGTCCTATTTTGAGAGGAGCGCAGAGGCCAAAACTAATAATAGCTTGGAAGCAAAAATCTTTCCAAACATTTTTTTCCCTTATTTGAATACTTCCAAAGAACTGATAACTGACTTATCTTCACGATTTGGGAGACAAAAGAAAAACGGATTTAGGAATAGGGAGAAAAAATTCTAAGAAAATTCTAAACGAGACGAGAATCGGGTCTAAAAATCCATCGTGCAACTGGATCTTTTTTTGAGCTTTTCAGAAATTGAATACAGATAGTTCTTCACATAGGATTATAGTAGAGCCAGCCCATTGCAGCTGTATATTGTGATGTTGCAAAACAGATTGGTCATGTGACTGACCCAATTTTACTATAAATTTTGGGGTAGCATTAAGCAAACACAGCGATCTTTAACCAAACCAATGGTTTGCTATGGGGCGCAGCGGTTTGGCCAAAACCCAAAAGTTTCATAAAGCTTTATTATTATTTTTTAAATTATTTTCCAAATTACACATCTCTATTTACATTTTAACTGTATTGTGCATAGATATTACATATATTTACAATTATTTCTATATATTAACCCTTATTCCTTTGTTCTATCCACTTATACTATTTATCCCATACCGCATAGTATTCTGATTCCTCCTTGCCTGTTAGTTCTATTGTAATCTCAGCACTTCCTAATATTTTTCATATTAACACCTCTTCGGATGGTATGTTTTCTAATTTCCAACTCTGTGCAAAAACTATCCTCGCTGCTGTTATTATATGCAATATGATGTATTGGATTTGTTTACTAAATTTCCCTTTAACTATTCCCAATAGGAATAGTTCAGGTTTAAATTCTATTTGATGTTCTGTTATCTCCTGTAGCCATTTTTGTACTTTCATCTAATATTTTCTGGCTTTGGGGCACTGCCACCACATATGAAAAAATGTTCCATCTTTCTGCTTTATTTTTTTTTTATAAAATTTCCCAATTACTGAGAAACAAGTTTAACCTTTTTATACAGCCCAGAGTAACCTTTGCAGCTAGTTGTGAAGCTCAGCTTGGATGCAACAAGGCTAGGCTAGAATTCCCTTTTGGTGCCTTATGTTTGGCTCTAGCTGCTGGGATATGTAGTTGAACCATTTTTGGAGGGTGGCCAATTTTCAGTCTCTTTTGACACCCCACCCACTCCCTGTGCACCCAGATTTTAAACATCACAACTTACAGATGTTTGTCATTACTAGACTAGACTAAACTGGAGTAAAGGTTTAACTGGAATGGAATGGACTGAAATAGAATATAGAATAGAATGCAGAACAGAATGCACAATAGATAGATAGATAGATAGATAGATAGATAGATAGATAGATAGATAGATAGATAGATAGATGCATACATACAGAGAGAGAGAGAGAGAGAGAGAGAGAGAAGAAAGAAGAAAGAAAGAAAGAAAGAAAGAAAGAAAGAAAGAAAGAAAGAAAGAAAGAAAGAAAGAAAGAAAGAAAGAAAGAAAGAAAGAAAGAAAGACAGACCCTTGGCCAAGTGTGATTGGACACACAAGGAATTTGTCTTGGTGCAAATGCTCTCAGTGTATATAAAAAGAAAAGATACATTTGTCAAGAGTCAAGAATCATCAGGTACAACACTTAATAATAGTCATAGAGTACAGCAATCAAATCATACTAGGAAACAGTCAATAAAAATCATTAGGATACAAGCAACAAGGTTACAGTCATTGAATAGAACAGAATATAGAATAGACAATAGAATATAGAATAAAACAGAATAATAGAATGCAGAATAGAATAATAGAAATGTTATTGTCCCTTTAAATGTACACTAATCAGCATACATTAAAATGAAATTTCGTTCCACTCAGCTCTCAAAAGATAACCATATACCTAGATATACCTACACACACACACACACACACACACACACCTATACACACAAACGATGCAAGCAGGAATGATTAAGAGTTCAGGAGATAAGCACTAAGATGCGTTCCCTGCTTCTGGATAATAATAGGATTAACTCCAATCCAGGCACCCGATTAAGTAATAGGGAATGAAATGATAACCCGTTTTGCTAATTTGATTTTGGTATCTGATATCTTCCTTTAGGCGGTTACGTCTCCTGATCCCTTTCTCCTTTCCAACAATATCACAACCTTAAAAAGTGGGAGAAGAGAAATAGCCAAGGGACTGTTGATTTTAATAAACTATTTTTTTTTAATGCACCAGGGGAGCAAAAGTAGAAATTCTTCAGCCTCAAATCTCTGGCGTGCAGGAAATATCGACTGACCTGTAGCGGGTGACGTTTTCCATTTTGATGTCTTCCAGGTGAAATTCAGCCCAGGGGTCAGGCATGTGCTTAGCTTTCTCAACTGCATGCTTCCATGCTTCCTGCAAAGGTCAAAACTATTAGGTGAGTTATTTATATAAAGTGCTTTCAGGCAATCTGTACTCTGCAGAAATTCCCCCTCGGATTAAATTCACAGTCCTGATTCTGTTGGTTAAGTTTCCATGGTTCAGATACAGGTAGTCCTTAACTTATTACAGTTCACTTAGTGAGTGTTCAAAGTTACAATGGCACTGAAGAAAAATAATTTATGACCTTTTTTTCCACATTTATGACCGTGGCAGCATCCCCATTATTTTATTGAGGCTTGACAACTGATTCACATTTACGACAATTGCAGTGTCCTGGGAATCCCTTTCGCGACCTTCTGACAAGCAAACTCAATGGGGAAAAGCAGATTCACAATGACCAGGAGAGTAATTTAACCACTGCAGCGCTTCCCTTTAACAACAGGGGCAAGAAAAGTTGTAAAAAATGGAGCAAAACCCACTTAACGAATTTCTCACTTTAGCAACATCAATGTTGGGCTCAATTGGCATCGTAAGTTGCGGACTACCTGTATTATGCTAATCCACAAACCCTGGTTTAATCAATCAAACAGGCTGGGCTTGTGCTTGATAAGTGGTAAGGTTGATTTAATGCAACACGTAAACCCGGTCAAGATTTCGATCACATTTGGACCTAGAGACCTTCTGGTCCAGGAAAAAACATAAGTCTAGAGACCTTCTGGTCATCGTTTGGCCCGTTTGAACTGACCATATGGTGTAGATCAGAGGTGTCCAATCCTGTTGACTTTAAGACAGGGGTCCCCAAACTTGGCAACTTTAAGACGTGGACTTCAACTCCCAGAATTCTGGAAGTTGAAGAATTCTGGAAGTTGAAGAATTCTGGAAGTTGAAGAATTTTGGAAGTTGAAGTCCACAAGTCTTAAAGTTGCCAAGTTTGGGGACGTCTGCTTTAAGAGTTGTGAACTTCAACTTCCAGAATTCCCTATCCAGCAAGGAGATTTGCAACCAAGCCACTAAATTACATTGTGTGAACAGAGCCAAGGTGAAAATCACACTTTGAAAAAAAAACTTTCCATTATATTTTTGGAGGTTAATTACATTAATTAATGTAAGTTAATTACATTAAGAGCCACGGTGGCACAGTAGTTAAGAGTGCAGTACTGCAGCCTACTTCTGCTGATTAGCAGCTGCCTGCAATTTGGCAGTTCGAATCTCACCAGGCTCAAGGTTGACTCAGCCTCCTGTCCTTCCAAGGTGGGTAAAATGAGGACCCAGATTGTTGGGGACAAGAGGCTGACTCTGTATACCACTTAGAGAGGGCTGGAAAGCGGTATATAAGACTGAGTGCTATTGCTATTAATTCCATATTTATTTGCAATACCTGTTTTTTTCCACTCTTTGGGGAAACAAAACAGAACAGTAAATAAGTTCCCTCCACTGGAAATTCTTTTGTTTAAAAATGGATTTTATTCCTCCTTTCTCTATTATTCACTGCTGATTCATAGACTCCAGCTATTTCTGTTTCGCTCAATAAAATACGGATATCACTGGAGCAAAGGAGGGACACGTTTAAAATTTATTTTGCAAAACTCAGCCCTCGAGTAAGAAAAATGTGTGCTGAAAATGTTAATGCAAATAGAAAGAATGCATGGGATGAAGCAGGGTGTGTGTGTGTGTGTGAAGTGGAATCCAGAAGTTGGGCATCTGGACAGTCCAAAAACTGCACAGAAGTACAATGATAAATGAGAGAAGAGACACTCAGTGCATTAAATCACATGCAAATATTTTTTTTCCTTGCACAAAATAATATTTTTGTTTCTTCTACTTCTACTTGGTTGGGTCTCTTCCAGCAAAAAGCCTCATCAGTTGACCTTGGACTTCTTTACTTAGTTTAGCACTCTTTGTTTCTTTAAAAAAATAAATATACAGTGAAACTGGAACAGGCTTTTCGTGTCCAAACAGAAACCACACCAACATCCCACAAGCATCACCAAAGCAGCAAACACTTAAAAACATAAAGCCCCCAAACCTACACAGTGGCAAGAATTCAGGCAGATGTTAGTACGAAAGAGAGGAGGTTAAAAATATCACAACTCTAGAGCCATCACTTTTCTAAGTCATTACAAAATGCCAGGATAGGAAAGACAGCTTGGTGTAGCTGTTAAGGTGCTGGTTTAGATACTAGGAAATGGTGAATTCTAGTTCTGCGGTTAGGCACAAAGCCAGCTGGGTGACTTTGGGCCAATCACCAGGAGGTGGTGAGTTCGAGTTCTGCCTCTGCCATGAAAACCAGCTGGGTGACCCCGCCTCTCTCTCTCTCAGCCCAACCTACCTCACAGGGTTGTTGTTCTGGTGGGACAAACAGGAGGAAGGAATATTGTGTGTATTTTCCGCCTTCAGTTATAAAAACAATAAAGGTGGGATATAAATAAATAAAAATATTTTGCTCAAGGAAGTTTAAATGTTACTTTTATTTGATACGATCCCCCTCCAAAGAGGTTGTCAGATCCTATTTATTCCATGTTGGCTTAAAAAGCCAGATCTGGGCTTTTGAAATGAGCTGGTGGGTACCCCAAAAATGAGAAGCAAAAAGTCAAGAGGGGGGGGAAAAAAAGAGAGAAAAGGGATTTTGTATCATTTCCACGTCAGTTTCATTCAAGGAAATAAGCCTGGTCTGGTCTCTCTCTAATCATGTCCACCTTTCTGTCTTGTTAAGATATCCACCCAGTCACTTGTGGCGAGATGGGCGGTCATATAAACGGTTTAAATAAAGTAACTGAAAAATTTTAATAAATGACAGGCTTTGGGGAGAGTGTTCCCAAACTGGAGTGGATAACATGAAGACAATGTGAAATGTAAAACATGTGTTTATTAGAGTCTGGTGGGGAAGGGATCTGGGGTTGACCTACCCGTCCACGGTCAGTCTGAGCGCTGCCCTTAGGGGGGTGCTGAGTCCCATTCTGAAGGACACAGACAAGACACAATTACTGAACGACACAGCAAAACAAGACAAGCCAACATGGTTATCGCAGCTACCGAAAAAGTCACCTTGGCGCTAGGATCCCAATCGCTCCTTCCCTCTTCTTCCAAATTCGACAGAGATATTATCATCAATACAGACCCTTTTACCTAACAGTTATCTCTATCTTAACAATATTTTTTGCAAAAAAAATAGAAATCTTGACTTTTTTTTTTTGCAAGAAGGGCACAGTGCAAGCAAAAAATATTCAGGAGCATCAGTCGATTCTGCTCGGACAAACATTTGTGGCTGAAAGTAAAGCGTGCAAAAATCCATACTCAGGTTATGTCCTCGCTGGCCAGGTCACCTGTACGTTTCAGTGGGCAGTTTCATGTGCAAAAGATTTCTAATTAAATCACCCAGAGGTTTGTTTGTTTTTTTTAAAAAAAAGACAGTTGAACTTTTTTCCCCCTATGCATGTACAATTATGTCATCCATCACAAGACACAAGTGATTCTGGATGGCATACAAGCAAAAAAGTTTAAAACAACAAACATGTCAATTAGGCCAATGAAATGCAGAATAACAATCTTGGAAGGGACCTTGGAGGTCTTCTAGTCCAGCCCCCTGCTGGAGGAGGTGATCCTACATCATATCAGACAAATGATTGTCCAATCTCTTCTTTAAAATCTCCAGTGTTGGAACATCCAGAACTTCTGGTGGCAAGCCGTTCCACTGGTTAATTGTCCTCGCTGTTAGAAGTTTCTCCTTCATTCCAGGTTGCTTCTTCTCTTGATTCATTTCCAACCATTGCTTCTTGTCCGGCCCTCTGGGGCTTTGGAGAATAATTTGACCCCCTCTTCTTTGTGGCACCCCTTAGATCCATGATGGCGAACCTATGGCACACATGCCACAGGTGGCATGCAGGCCCATTTGTGCCGGCATGCGAGCGACAGGCAAACTTACCTCATTGCGCATGCGTGCACTTCCCAGCTGATTTTTGGCTATTTGAGGCTTTTTTCGGCCTCCCAGAGGCTTGAAAAAAGCCTCTGCAGGTTTCTGCAGGCCGAATAATAGGCCCGTTTCATCACTTCCTGTATTTCCTCAAAATCTGGGAGGCCAAAAATCAGGTGGGAGGCGCAGTGCAGGTAAGGGGGTGGGGGGGTTGCGCACGCATGCGCAGGGGGCGTGCATTGCCTTCTGGGTGCTGGCATGCCAGCGTGTGCTTGCACAATTTTTGGCACAGGAGCCCAAAAAGGTTAGCCACCACTGCCTTAGATATTGGAAGACTGCTATAATTCTTCAGACTTTGTAAGAAAGTCACTGCGTATGCTGGCCAAATAATAAACTATAGAGAACACAAATTGGAACAGCACACTTGTCCAAAATTTAAGGGCAGCTACACTAAAGCAGAAAAATATCCAAATGATGCATATTGGCAGAGTTAGTGACATGCAGCCAAAGCGAACAAGAAAGCTCATTGCTGAAGAAAGAAAGAAAGAAAGAAAGAAAGAAAGAAAGAAAGAAAGAAAGAAAGAAAGAAAGAAAGAAAGAGGGAGGGAGGGAGGGAGGGAGGGAGGGAGGGAGGGAGGGAAGGAAGGAAGGAAGGAAGGAAGGAAGGAAGGACGAAAAAGCAATTACAAAGAGGCTAAAACTTACCCTAACATGGAAGGAATTCCTGGGAGAAGAGCTGGTGGAATAACTCTCATTTTTGACCAGGTTGCTGTAATAGTTATGAACTTTGTCCTTGGCTGCCTTGTTCAAAACGGGGTCATCTGTAATCGGGCAGATGTAATAATTCTCCTCCTCGTCGCTGTCCGCCTCGTGGCAATTCCCACAACCTGGTTTGGTTAACGAGGCGTTGTCCAGGTACTCCATGTGGAATATCAGGTCTTCGTCCGCCATATTGGGAGAATATGGACCTCCCTCGGTGGGCTGCTGGGGGAGCCAGTATTACAGGCTGGAGGAACTAGGCAAGGAAATCGAAGAGAGAAAAAATGAATGATCAGGATTGTGGGGGCAGAAACCAGAACTTGCTTGGGTTTGCAGGACAAAGTTATAAACCATGATTTAGTACAAGAAAGGAGAGCCGTCAATTCTAACAATGCTGAGAGATGGATCAAGCATTCCACAGGACTCTAAAACAAGCCAAATGCAAAACAAAAGACTATGCTAGTTTGGATTCATGAGCTAATTCAGTTAATGTCTGGATTACAGGTGGTTTTACAACCATTCGCTTAGTTTGAAGTTACAATGGCATCGAAAAAAGTGACTTCATAACAAACTTCACAAGGAGCCATGGTGGCGCACTAGTTAGAATGCAGTATTGCAGGCTGACTCTGCCCATTGCCAGGAGTTCGATACCGACCAGCTCAAGGTTGACTCAGCCTTCTGTCCTTCCAAGGTGGGTAAAATTGTGATCACTTTTTCCGACCTTCTGATCAACTAGCGCCCCTTGCATTGAGGGTCCACTCAATATGCCAATCGCTTTATTGGAATCTGCAAAATTTCTATCCCTGAATTGCACAGACAGTGCTTTTGAGATAAACCAACTTTTGCCTCTGCTGTGCAAGAGGCATAATAACCCTTGGGCTCACGCGGAAAGCTACATTATGACTCTAAAACTGCCGTGAGCATCGTGGTGCAAGTCTGAACTTGCCATCTCCACCTCGGTGTCATGCACAACTGCAAGAGAAGTAAAATACCAACAGGATCTACTAAACCAGCCGGTCTCGGCACGTTGGATAAACCAGACGCAATCAAAATCCAACAAAAAGAAGGACTAGTGGGGGACATGATAGCAGGGTTGCAATATTTGAGGGGCTGCCCCAAAGAAGAAGAGGGAATCAAGCTATTCTCCCAAAGCATCTGAAGCAAGAAGCAATGGATGGAAACTACTCAAGGAGAGAAGCAATCTGGAATTAAGGAGAAATTTGACAGGGAGGACAGTTAACCAGTGGAACAATTTGCCTTCAGAAGTTGTAGGTGCTTCATCACTGGAGGCTTTTAAGAAGAGATTGAGCAGCCATTTGTCTGAAATGGCATAGGGCTGTGATGGCGAACCTCTGGCATGTGTGGCACACAGAGCCTTCTCTGTGGGCATGCGTGTCATTGCCAGGTGCTCTTCTGGTTTCTGGCTTACAGAACCTTCTCTGTGGGCATGTGCACTGACCAGCTAGTCTTCGTGGGCGCCAGACTGCCTGAAAACAGCCTCAAAATGGCTGAAAACAACCTGAAACGGCCACAAAATGGCTGAAAACAGCCTAAAAACGGCCCCAAAATGGCTGAAAACACCCTGAAACGGCCACAAAATGGTTGAAAACAGCCAAAAAACAGGCATGTGTGCCATGGCAAGCTGATCTTTGGGTTTACAACATTCTGGCATGCGCACATGCATCCACGTTCCAGTTTGGGCACTCTGCCAGAAAGGTTCACAATCACTGGTATAGGGCCTCCTGCTTGAGCTGGGGGTTGGACTAGAAGACCTCCAAGGTCCCTTTCCACTCTATTATTCTGTTACTCTACTGGTAGTCCTTGACATATGACTACAATTGAGCCTGGAATTTATGTTGCTAAACGAGAAATTTATTAAGAGCGTTTGGCTCCATTTTACGATTTTTTTCTTGCCACTTTCGTTAAGTGAATCACTGTGGTTGTTAAATGAGCAACCTGGTTTGTTAAATGAATCTGGCTTCCCCTATGGACTTTGCTTGTCCAGGACGTCGCAAAGGGTGATCACATAATCACTTGCAACCATCATAAATACGAACCACTTGGCATCTGGACTTTCTGGCTTTTCTTTTGAAGACCTTTCGCTTCTCACGCGAGAAGCTTCTTCAGCTTTGACTTCCATTCCTCAGTAAGAACCGAGGAAGCTTCTTGGATGAGAAGTGAAACATCTTCAAAGAAAAACAACAGAAAGTGTCATGCCCCTGGTAGAGACCGATCTAAGGGAGAGGAGGAACAGCCGACAGGGAATGGAAGTATGGCTCTGGAGGTTGTGGAGGAGGCTGGGGAAGGGCAGAGGCCAGCAGAGCAGTTAGAGGAAGACCCAAGCCCCTCCCCTCTCCATCCTAGGGCACGTGGGGAGGAGAGGATAAGGAAGAGACTGGTCTGCTCAGGAGGAAAGGGCCTTGATCCTCTTCATGGGCTGCAGCTGTTACAATTGAATAAGAGTATGGACTTGCGTACTGGCGAACGCTGGAAACAAAGCGTGTAAATATCTCTAGTTTATAGTTCCTGAGTTTGGCATCCTTCCCAGCGTGGGTTATCTGTGGACATCCTCCAGCCCTTATCTTGCCTGGTTTGTGTTGCTTCTTTCCTTCTTCGTGTAACTGTGTGGGAGGTTTTTTTTGTCTTCCATCAAAGATATTCGGAGCTTGGAAGCAAAGTGAAGGAATAAAAGGGGCTTCACCTGTTTTCTGTGACTGTGTTTGGTTTGTATCCCATCCTGGGTCATTACAGAAAGTCTGCTGAAAAAGCACCTTTGGGACAAGCATCCAAACGTAAATCACGTGACCATGCGGATGCTGCAACGGTCGTAAGTGTGAAAAATGGCTGTCTCTTTTTTTCAGTGACGTTGCAACAGTCACTAAATGAACTGTTGTAAGCCGAGAACTGCCTGTACTCTGCTTTTCCAGTCTTATCTCTGGGAGTAGCAAACGTTGGGCAGGGAGGGAGATGTGGCTACTGTGGGGAGGAACGTGCTGTTCCTTTCTTGCTTAAGGAGATCCATGCGCTGGTGCCAAGTGGGCAGATTTTTCAAAGCAACAACTGGTTCTCTGCCAACGAAGATCCCTAGAAGCCAATCAGGCGAGGAGGCTGCAGCTTCCCTTCCCGGTGCCAAGAGACTAAAACAAAGAGCTCTTAATAAATCCGTCGGCCACAGGCACGGGGTTGAGCAGAGAAACCCTTTTCTATGTTGTTGTTGTTGTTTTTTAAATCCCTTTTATCTGTTGGGAGAGAAGTGCTCCTTTGCGAGAGAGGAACATTCCTTGCAAAAGAGAAGCCGGTTCAGAAACAATCATGGGGTTGTTTCCAGACAAGGGGATCGCTCGGTGGTCTACCTTTCCTTCTGCGTATTTCCTAGCATTCTGCATTCCCTTGGTGTGTGTGTGTGTGTAAAAGAAACACATCCTGTGATCTCCTAAACTTAAAATTACATTGTGTGTGTGTGTGTGTCTCTCTCTCTGTGTGTGTGTATATATGTGTCTGTCTGTCTGTGTGTGTGTGTCTGTGTGTATATATTTGTGTACACACATACATACACACACTAGCTGGATACCCGTTCTTTGCTACGAAACTATGTGGTCGGGCTTAGTTTTGGGGGAGGAAAATAAGGGGGAGAAATTCTGCCTCTGCCTACCAACATCCGTCAGTATTCATCTGGCTAGCGTCCTGTCAGTGTATGAGAGAGTTGAGGGCTGTTTGGAAAGTGAAACAGTATTTGCTGTGTGAGCAAGGAGCCTGGGTGGGGCTTAGCTCAACTGTTCTGGACTAAAGCTGCTTGGTGCTGTGAAACTGAAACTCCTCTCCTCTGCTTGTGTTTTGCATTTGGAACAGATTTCTTTTCAGGTGGGGAGGGGGAGAAGAACTCCTTAGCATCAGAGCGTGTTAATAATAATATACGAAATACTAAAGCTCTGATGGTCATTTCGAAAAACCCCTTTCTTAGTGAGCACCTAGAAGCCAAGAAGAACAGACGTGCCAAATTTCAAGTTTGTAGGCTTTACGGTTCTGGAGATTTTGTGATGATGCGTGAGTGATATTTTGCTTTGATTGATTGATAGATAGATAGATAGATAGATAGATAGATAGATAGATAGATATAGATAAAATCACAACTATCACATATCCTTCACTCCACAAGGACTATCTATAGAAACTGATGCCAGGGTTCACCCAAAGATCAGACCGTCCCTTAATCACAGAGGGAATAAGGACAAATACACTTTGTCTATTTACTAAAGGTGTGAATCCAAGAATCTGACCTCCTTCGTTCTTCCTGTCTGATGCAAAAGGGCACTTTTAACAGCCTCATAGCTTTATCCTGCCTCCAA
>NW_020717154.1:1797-30678 GCF_900518725.1 Notechis scutatus | reverse complement strand
AGAATTAAAAAGAATAGAATAGAGTAAGAATTAAAGTAGAGTAGAATAATATTAGAATTATACTAGAATTAGACAAGACTAGAATTAAAATTAGAAAGAATAGAATAATAATTAGAGTAGAGTAGAATAATATTAGAATTAGAATTAGACTAGACTAGAGTTAGAAAGAATAGAATAAAATAGAACAGAACAGAACAGAATAGAATTAGTCCTCAACTTACAACCAACCCCCCCAAAAGGGGACTTACAACCTGGATTCAAAGCTGTGGCAGTTGAGAGTCCCCACTGCAGTCACAGTCACGTGACTGACCCATTTTACAACCTCCATTACATACAGCTGTAATAAGCAGACTCCCTCACTGTTGTTTGTCAAAGACTCCCTGTGGCATCCTCTCCTTTGAACAGCCATTATCCCAAACTCGGAAGCTTCCTCTCAAAGACAGGTTTGCACCCTTGTGTTAAGTACCCCAGTTGGAAGAAAGAAAGGAGTTAGTGATGTCTGCTCACATCCCAGTTACTTCTTTATGGTTGCTAATGGAGGCCTTTGAACTCTGGTGCTGGAGGAGAAGTCCCTTGGACTGCAAGGCCATCCAACTGGTCGGTCCTTAGAGATCAACCCTGGCTGCTCTTTAGTAAGCCAGATCCTGAAGATGAAACTCAAATACTTTGGCCATGTCATGAGAAGGAAGGACTCCCTGGAGAAGACCCTAATGCTGGGAATGATGGAGGGCAAAAGAAGAAGAAGGGGACGGCAGAGAAGGAGGGGGCTGGATGGAGTCATGGAAGCAGTCGGCATGAGCTTCAATGGACTCAAAAAGATGGTATAGACGGCCTGGAGGAACATTGTCCATGGGGTCACGATGGGTTGGACACAACTTCGCAACTAGCAACAACAGCAACAACAACAAAGCATAAGCAGAAAAGTTGCACGTTGTTTGTTTACCTCTCTTTTGGTCAGGAATGGCATGAAATTAAATATGGGGTGAAGAAGCCAAGAGAGGTATTCCAACAAGGTAACTGTAGGAGAAAGAAGATTCAACACTTAAGGGGGAGAAAAATACAAGGGATCTGTGAATCAATCCAGATTTAAGAACATGTGGAAATGAACCCAGTATGACAATTCACATCCTGGCCAGTGTCTCTTTTAATTTTACCATCAGGCCGAAGACACAGAAGTATAACCAGCTGGACAAACAGGTTTAAAAACATCTTCTAGCCATGGGCTGTCAGGCTCCTAAACACAATATAGCACCACAAACAGATTTAATATGATGATTTTCACTGGTGCCAGTTAGTGTGTAATGTGTGTATACCATGAAATAAGATCATACACCAGACTAATATACATGTTGCACAGAATATGACGTACATATGGAATAATATGACTATTTTTTCCCTAAATACTTGTAGAATGGAGTGGAGTGGAGTGGAGTGGAGTGGATAAAGTGGAGTGGAGTGGAGTGGAGTGGAGTGGAGTGGAGTAGAGTAGAGTAGAGTAGAGTAGAGTAGAGTAGAGTAGAGTAGAGTAGAGTAGAATAGAATAGAATAGAATAGAATAGAATAGAATAGAATAGAATAGAATAGAATTCTTTATTGGCCAAGTGTGATTGGACACACAAGGAATTTGTCTTTGGTGCAAATGCTCTCAGTGTACATGAGAAAAAATAAAATACATTCATCAAGAATCATAAGATACAACGCTTAGTGATAGTCATAGGTTACTATAAGCAATCAAATCATACATAGGTTACTACGACACAATCAAAACATACTAGGAAACAAATAAAACAATATAAATTGTAAAAATACAAGCAACACGGTTATATAAGGTTATATAAGGTTAATAACATGGTTATATAAGGATTATTCATGTTGTATTGTATTCTTGTATGTACTGCACCAGTGGAGGGGTTCTAATTTTTTTAACTACTGGTTCTGTGGGTGTGGCTTGGTGGGCGTGGCAGGGGAAGGATACTCTAAAATCTCCAGTCAGAGGTGGGATTTGCCGGTTCTCTGAACTACTCAAAATTTCTACTACCAGTTCTCCAGAACTGGTCAGAAGCGGCTGAATACCCACCTCTGGACTGCACCAGTAGAGGCTATGATGTTCAACGACAATAAAGGCGTTGATCTTTGAATAGATCAGTCTGCCCGTGGTGACTCAAGGAGGCTTACAGAATATAAAAAAAAATGTTTCAAACCATAAAACTGATTTTTAAAAAATCAATTAAATATAACAATAAAATCATAATAAAATCACCTCCTGCCCCCGCCGCCCTGCCCCAATGAGTTAGTAAGTACTAAGTTAGTAACCCAGTTGTTAAGTGAATCTTGGTTCCCCAAGTGTCAGAAGGTCCCGAAAGGGCATTATGTGACCCCTGGGATGCTGCAACCGTTGTAAGTATGAATCAGTTGCCAAACATCTGAACATTGATCACAAGAGGAGAGGGAAATGCTACAAAGGTTGTAAGTGTGGGAAAAGTCCCTTTTTTCAAGTGTTGTAACTTTGAACGGCCACTAAATGAACTCTTGTAAGTTGTACAGGTGTATAGGCTACAGGTGATCCTTGACTTAACAACAGTTTATTTAGTGACCAAAGTCACAACGGCACTGAAAAAAAGTGACGTATGACCATTTTTCACACTGACGACCATTCGGCATCCTTGTGGTCACATGATCAAAATTTGGCCCCTTGGTAACTGATTCATATTTACGACGATTGTTGCAGTGTCCAGGAGTCACGTGATCCCCTTTTGCGACCTTTTGATGAGCAAAGGGGAAGCCAGATTCACTTAACAACTGGGTTACTAACGTAACAACTGCAAGTGACTCACTTAACAACAGTGGCAAGAAACTGTCCTTCCTAGCAACAGAAATTTTGGGCTCAGTTGCGTTTGTACGTCGAGAGCTGCCTGGATTCATTGATTTATGAATCAAAGAATCTCAATGTCCCTGGAGATTTCCTAGACATGATAGGTCGAAGGAGGCTAAAGCTTCAAAATGAAATATTCTAATTACCTGTGACTTTCAAACAATACCCAGGCAGAACCAGTCTTGGCTTCGGATGACCCAGCTTTTCATACTGTAAGGGACAGAAAAGAAATATGTCTCAAAAAAAGAAAAGGTGTTTTCCACGCCATGACGAATTAAAGGTGAATACGAAATGAGATTCACCTCCTTACTTCAGAAGAATCGCGTAGCCACTTTTCCAAATAACAAACTTTCCTAAAAGGTAGAAGCTTCTGTGAGCTCCCTTCATTAGGTGTATAGGGGGCCTAGGTGGGTGGGATTCAGCCGGTTCGAAACGGTTCAGATGAACTGGTAGTTCCGGTGATTAGTTGGCCCCACTGCGTTTATGAGCCAAAAACGGGTGGTTTTCAAATGGGTGCACACTCACCGAACCAGTTGTTACACCAGTTGAATCCCACCCCTGGGCCTGGACCCCTAATTTTCTGCCACTGCAGGCTAACTTAGCTCTCTTCCTACAGTGTCGATTGGGAGCTAGAGATTCTCAAGTCAGCAATGTTAGTTTTGAAATCTTTAGTGTCCTCTGAGCTTGGGTGCTTGCTTGCAGATATTATGCATCTTAGAGTGAGCGTGGGGTTTGTCCACTATTTACTTACAGTAGCTTGTCTTGCCAGTACTGGTGGGTTGTGTAGGTTTTTCCTTGGTAATTCCTTGATTAGGGTATTGTTTTCTGCTTGATGGTTTCCCTGGTGTTAATCCCTGCTTATCTGACAGCTGGAGAGGATATGTTCTGTTTCTTGTTTCCTTCTACATTTTTTAATTGTCTCTTCTGAACAGTGTGTATACATGGTTTCCCTCTAAGTGTCCGTCGATGGCTGATTTGTCTGAATGCCAAACTTCCTGGAATTCCCTAATGTTTCTGGAATTAGCTCGGTCTAAGATGCTGCCATCTCAGATTGCTTAATTTTAAAGCAGATGGGCAAATTCAGCCACAGCTTCAATCTAGTTTCAACTAGATTGCAACTACATAGCCAAAAAGGCATTAAGAGTTGTTAACCTAATCCTACGTAGCTTCTTCTCTGGTAATATCACACTACTAACCAGAGCATACAAAACATTTGCTAGACCAATACTCGAATACAGTTCATCAGTCTGGAACCCACATTACGTATCTGATATTAGCACAATTGAGAAAGTCCAGAAATATTTCACAAGAAGAGTTCTCCACTCCTCTACTTGTTGTAGAATACCTTATGCCACCAGACTTGAAATTCTAGAACTAGAAAACCTTGAATTACGCCGTCTTCGGTCTGACTTAAGCATGGTATATAAAATCATACATTGCAATGTCCTACCTGTCAGTGAATACTTCAGCTTCAACCATAACAACACAAGAGCACACAATAGATACAAACTCAAAGTAAACCGCACCAAACTTAATTGCAGGAAATACGACTTCAGCAATAGAGTGGTCAATGTCTGGAATACTCTACCCGACTCTGTAGTTTCTTCCCCAAACCCCAAAAACTTTAACCTTAGACTGTCTACTATTGACCTCACCCCTTTCCTAAGAGGTCTGTAGGGGGCGTGCATAAGCGCACCAACGTGCCTACCGTCCCTGTCCTATTGTTTCTCTTATTCTTTTATTTTTCTTATATGTACCCATTTCATGTATTCATAACTATGTATACACTTATACTTATTATCTTGTAAACAATTGGCAAATCAAATAAATAAATAAATAAAATAAATAAATAGTTTCAACACCTGTGAACAATCAACCAAGCTCAGAGAATACCACGGAGACTACAGCTCAGTGATACTCCCTTCCACTGGAAAGTTGGTTGCATCAATAACCACCTGCCTCTTAATAGCACAAGAGGCACAGAGTAAACCTGTTAAATGGTGAAATGGCAAGAAAGCATGGCTGGCTGGGGAATTCTGGGAGTTGAAGTCCACAAGTCTTAAGGTTGCCAAGTTGGAGACCCCTGCTATAGAATAAACCTGAAGATCTGGCCTATTCTCCAAAGATTTCCTGAAGCAAGAAAAAGGTCTTACCAGAACTGATATCCATTTGAAAAAATTGATCTTTTCTCCATCATTTATAAAATAGGCTTGACCACTCTGGAGAAAAATAAACAGAAGGAATAAGAGAACAGGAAAACATAAAAAGTTCCCCAGGGCAGGTGCCATTGCCAATTTGGTCAAAATGGACCCAACATGAAATCTGAAATGGACTACGTACGGCAATGAAATTTCTCTCTGCTGTTAGAGCTCTTCGGGCAAGGAGGTAGGCTTGAGTTAAATTATAAATATGAACCCAGTTTGTCCATGTGCCCGTGGTATCCAAGGTGACGTACAGTAAATAGTCCTGGATAATTTTCTATGGAAAAGAAACCGGAAAAAGTCATCCAATATTTCAGTGTGGGATGAAATGCAATTAAGAAAGAAAGAGGAGGAGGAGGAGGAGTGGGGGGAGGAGGGGGAGGCATGGGAGGAGGAGGAGGAAGAGACACCCGGGATACTGTGACCGTCATAAATAGGAGTCAGTTGCCAAGCGTCCGAATTTAAACCGCGTTCAAAGTTCAGAAAAGCAACACTTACAATGAAACGGGAAATGTGTTTGTTGTCTCCTGGACCGTAGATTCCTGGCGGGCGAAGGGCACACGTTCGCAGCGTCTCCCCGTCTACAAAATAAAATGAAATCATTCCGTGGAATTTCTGCTGGGGAAAACCCTGGGGAAAAAAGAGCTTGTCAAGGCTCCAGTATTCCCCCCCCCCCCCATTTAAATCATGAGCCTCTAGCCAGATTTTTCAGAGCTTAAAGAAGGAGGAGTGAACATGCCGGCGCTGCCTGGGTGCAGCCGACTCTGAGACACATCAGTCATTGTCACCCTTGACCCTGGTTTTCCCCCCACCCACCCTGGGTGTATCATCATTCATATTCTCCAATGGGACACATCCATAGCCAAGAGTCATCAGTCATGCTCTCCAGTTGTAATTTTGTGCGCCACAAACTTCAGTCGCCTAGAAATTATCTATGAAAGCATTTAAGGAATGCACTACTTCTCCCCTTCCCTTTCTGCTGGTAACTCTTAAAAAACCAGAGGAATATTTTATGAGTTGACAGAGTCATTGAGCAAGCACAAAACACAGCTTCGGTTTCATGGCTTTTCCCCCATCCCACTTGAATTATCGTACAGGTCATCTTTGTTTAGCCATTGCCTTGTTTAGCAACCGTGCGTAGTTATGACAGCCATGAAAATTCACTGGTGACCCATCGTTGCATTTGCAAACTTCCTAGCTATGTCGAGCAAAAGGGAAGCTGAAATCAGATCATCGCGTTGCACTGACTCTCTTAGTGGCCACTTCACTTAACGACCAAGTGGCTGGTCCTAATTGTGGTCGCTAAACAAGGACATCCTGTATAAACCAAGTACAGTAGATATCTCACAAGAGGGAAGGAAAGTATTGCAAATTCTCTTCCCGTATAGGTATTACTCAACTTATGACCACAACCAAGCTCCAAAAGATCTGTAGCTAAGCGAGACAGGTTGCAAAACCCACTTAGCAAATGTCCCACTAGCAACAAAAATATCAGTTCAATTGTAGTTTTAAATCAAGGACTAACTGTACAGTCCTTTTCTGTTCTGGTTTGGGGAGAACTATCAGCCAGACAGAGTCCCCTTTTCATAATGTTTTTATAAGTTGCCCAAAGTCACTGAAAGTGAGTGGGTGGCCATATAAATCTTCCAAATACATAAATAAAATGTGGGGGTTTTTTTTCATAATGTTTTTCCTTAAATGTTTTTCAAGGTCCCGTCAGGCTGGAAAAGGAAGGAAGGAAGGAAGGAAGGAAGGAAGGAAGGAAGGAAGGAAGGAAGGAAGGAAGGAAGGAAGGAAGGAAGGAAGGAAGGAAGGAAGGAAAACTGCTTCAAACCTACCCTGAAGTGGGGCTCCATTGGCAGCTAGAATCATCTGCTCTGCAATTGTTTTGGATTTAGAATAATTGTCAGGTTGCTACAAGAGAGACAACACCTTTATTTATATTTATGTCTATGTCTATATTTAGATTATGATTATGATTACGATTAAAGGTTTTTAAAATCTTAATATAAAATACAAATAGAAATAAAGACAATGGAATCCCCCAACTGATGTCTAATTCGTGAAATTCGAGAATTGCATTGCAAAATTCGCAGAAGGGTGAACGTTGTAGGACAATTGAATTCTGCTTCGAGGATGAATAAGAGTTGGCTGAATTAGGGAAATCAAAGCATTGCAAATCCTACGGCTGTGAAACTAGACCAGGAAATATACCTATCTCCGGTGGGTGGGGAAGCAAAGGCAAAACATTTCTCTAGTGTTTAGTTTGAGAGATGTCAATGTCTAAAGGTGAAATCAGATAAATTGTGGTTAACATGCAAAGTCCCCTACATTCAATATGTTTCTCACCCAGTAGTGGGATTCAAATTTTTTTACTTCCAGTTTCTGTGGGCGTGGCTTGGTGGGCATGGCAGGGGAAGGAGACTGTCCAATGTCCAGTCAGAGGTGGTGTTTGCCGGTTTTCCGAACTACTCAAAATTTCCACTACTGGTTCTCCAGAACTGGTTGGAACCTGCTGAATGCCACCTTTGTTCTCACCCAAATATACCTTTTCAAGTGGATAATACGGCAATGTTTCATCTCCATCTTCAATTGGATCCCCTCCAAATATAACAGTCATTGAACTGCCATAGATCAATTTGGAAATGTTTCTTGATTTGCAAACTGCGGAGAAACAATGCATTACACCAGTGTTTTTGAACTTTAGCGATTTGAAGATTTGTGGACTTCAGCTCCCAGAATTCCCCAGCCACATGCCTTAAGATGGGTGGGCTTCAACCCCCAGAATTCCCCAGCCACCATACATTAAGATTCCCCCTACTGGCTGGGGAATTCTGGGAATTGAAGTTTTCATGCATCTTAAAGTTGCTGTGGTTGAGATACACCAGTCTAATATATCCATATTATGTTATTGGCCTCTCATGAGTTCTTGGAGGAAAGGTAAGCCACAAATACTTTTAAAAATATAAGAAATAAAGCCAAGTACAGAACAACAAACCAGGATTAACATCCACTATGTTTTTTCCCTGCAGAATGTAGTCTTGTAGTAGGCTACTGAGTTTTCCAGAAATGAGAATGCTTCCGTTGTATCGGCATAAATGAGAAAAATGAACTGAGGCATACCATCAATGATAACCTTTGTTCCTCCCACGTTGATGGAGTCAATCTCTTTTATCTTTTTGAGCTTAGAAGCAATAGGACAGAAGAAAAAAAAATCAGAAGAATTATGAGGTTTTATTTAGGTCACAATCAATTTTGCAGCTACTAAGATTGTTGGACGAGCAGGGACAAAAACAGCGGGGAAATGATTGAAGTCTGGGAAACAGGCACCTCGTCAGTCAACAGGAGTTCTGATTTACTACCAATCTATCAAGTAATTAGAAGGCGAGGACTGGGCAGCACAAGCACATGACAGCTAATGACTTAAAACCTAGCCATCAACACAACCCAATCAACATTTAAAACACCATATACACCAGGCATTGTAAATACCACACACAGAACAACACACACTCTGCTAGAGAGAAGTTCCCTGAAGAAGGGCTCCAGCATGAGTCTGAAAGGGTCTGCTGCTTGGGTGGGGGGTTGGACTAGACCAGTGGTTGCCAACCAGTGGGCCGGGGACCACTGGTGGTCCGCAAAAATTTTTGGGTGGTCCGCAGAGAAATGTCACCCCCAAAGCAATTAATCCAGGCTGCACGGGAACACAAGGCTGCTCCGCCCACATGGACCATGGGAACACAAGGCTTGCATCGCTTGCATTGCAAACAACATAAGGTAGTGAGGGGATGGGGGAAAGGGTAGAGTGGGGGGACTTGCCCCACTCGCCCCATGCACTTCACCTGGCCACCAGGCTGCTTCTTTCTGCTTCTTTCTTTTCTGCTTTTGGCTGCAGGCAAGGAAAGCAGCAAAAGTCTTTCTTTCTCTCCCCCAAACTCCGCCAGAAATGAGTCTTGGGGACCCTGCAAGGCCTCCTGCTCCAAGAGGCTGTGCCGGCACGACAAGTCTCACAAAGACTCGTTTCTGGCAGAGTTTGGGGGAGAGAAAGAAAGACTTCTGCTGCTTCTGCTGCTTTCCTTGCATGAAGCCAAAAGTCTCTCTCTCTCTCTCTCTGAGAACAGAGCTGGAGACGGTATCCTGCGATCTCAAATAATGAATGATCAATTGGTAGGAAAACAGAGTGGGGAATTTTCCTGCAGACTTTTTTGGGGATTTTCCCAGGGTCTCTGCTCCGCGGGATTTAAAATTATGAGTTTGGTGGTCCTTGAGGTCCAAAAGGTTGGTGACCTCTGGACTCGATGACCTACAAGGTCCCTTCCATTAATCTGAATGTGAAAGCTCAGAAGATAAAACCTCTGGTTCCAGTGACTGGCCCAGAATGGATCCTGCAAGATTATCTATACTTACTTGTAAGTAACAAATAAGTCTGTCTTATCCACTTACTTGCTCGCCTCCAGACATGCCAAAGCTGGCCAGATGATAAATGGTGTCGATTCCCTCACTAGCTTGGAAGACTTTCTCATAATCACACACATCGGCCTGGGAATATGTTTGTGTGGGAAAGAAAGAAGTTCACATGAAAACAAGAAACATCAAGGAACCTCCCTGCAATGTTCTTGTTGATTTTATCACCATTTTCTGGCTAAGCCCGATAGTGTTGCAAGATTTTTTTTACAACCAAGAAGTATTGCATTAATAATGAGGGTACAGGTAGTCCTTGGCTTATGACCATTCGTTCCATGAATATTCAAAGTTATGACAGTGCTGAAAAAAGGCATTTATGACCATCTTAAAAGGCTAATTCATGGCAATTAACAAAGTTGGTTAATCTGAGATGTTTCGTTATTCATCCAAGTAACTTCATCGGTCAAAATAAAAAAAAAATTAGACAGAGAATTGTTGGAAAGATACTAACTCTTGCCACACCAACTGCAGAGGTTTCTTTCAAAGTGAATTGCAATATGTAAACGAAGACTCAACCATCCAGGCCAAAATATTAAATCATGCAATATATTTTGTGGAGAAACCTCTGCAGTTGGTGTGGCAAGGGTTAATACATTCCAACAACTCTCTGCCTAACTAATTTTCTCCCTCCCTCTCTCTCTCTCTCTCTCTCTCTCTCTCTCTCTCTGTATATGTGTGTGTGTGGTGGCTCAGTAGCTAAGATGCTGAGCTTGTCGATCAGAAAACTCAGCAGTTCAGTGATTCTAATCCCCAGCACCGCGTAACGGAGTGAGCTCTGGTTACTTGTCCCAGCTTCTGCAGTTCGAAAGCATGTAAAAAATGCAAGTAGAAAAATAAGGGACCCCTTTGGTGGGAAGGTAACAGCGTTCAGTGCGCCTTCGGCATTTAGTCATGCCGGCCATATGACCACGGAGACGTCTTCAGAGAGCACTGGCTCTTCAGCTTTGAAACAGAGATGAGCACCGCCCCCTATAGCCGGAAACGACTAGCATGTATATGCGAAGGGAACTTTTACCTTTAACATATAGCAAGACTTGGCGTCTTGCTGGCATTCTGCCATCAAAGGCTGGGGAAAGGAGGAACAAGGGGGGTTGGAAACAAATGGGCAATAACCCTGTATGAGTATACGATGGGATGGCAGCTTGACTAAGAACAGCGACGCTCAGGACCAATTTGTGCCAGCAGCCAAGGCCTGGCACCCTGAGAAAGAATGTGGAATACTCCCAACATCTCAGCCTTCTCAAAATACCTAGGTAAATCTTCCTTGGTGGAAGATGGAGAGATCATGGGGTGAGTGGAAGCATTTTGTACCTATTTCACGTGGGAAATTCAGCTCTAGCCTGACTTTACTGCAACCACCATTTTTGGGTAAAAGAAGCGATCACTTCACTTCCGTGGAGTCGAGGGGCTTTCTTTCCTAAGGGATCAGACTGCAGCAGGACCGACACTAACAGTCAAACTGATCTTACCTGGAAGAAGACCGCTCCCTTGGGGAGCTCCCATTTAGGTTCACGTCTATCAAGCAGAACCACACCAATCCCTTCCTGGAGGAGAACACGGCTCAGGTGGAATCCACTA
Organism: Notechis scutatus; assembly: GCF_900518725.1. The sequence goes on along the minus strand of NW_020717154.1, from coordinate 19,563 downwards.
TATCCCGTACCACCAGTGATCATTGCCTTTGGACCTAAGGATCCCATCTGCCTGGGGATTCTCCAATCAGAGGCCTCGCCTGGGTGGATCACTTTTTCACTGGATTTTCTTTGGAGGACATCCTCGCGCTGACGAAACATGGCTGGAAAACTTCAGTTTGGTTCGTTAAGGTGGGGGGGCTTTTTAAACCAGAGCACCAGATTACGTGCCTTTACAAACAGGTTGTGGATGGATCTCCAAAGCCTTCCTGCGTAAAACCAAGGAAACAAAAACCAACGGTTACCCCAACCTCATGAGGCGCTTTGCAATATTTAGGTTTTTATTTGGCAAGCGCTTCAGGGTGGTATTTGATATTCTTTTATCTTTTTCTTAAGATGAAGTCATTAAGGTAGGATAAGAATTTAATCAATCTATAAACAGAGTAGGCTTCCATCAATTGGCACCTTAGCATTCAATAACAACTCTTACTGAACAATCTAAATAAAAGTAAAATGCCCGTAACTTGAATTGGCTTCCTTGTAACTATGTGAGTAGATTCTTGTAGTTTTCAAGCTGAAATTATCCAATGTGGAATCTATTATGAGAAGATGCAGCTATTTTAAAAGGCCTTTGATGCTGGGAATGAATGAGAAGAAGAGCTCGGTCAACAGCAGGGTCGATGGACATAATGACAGCATCAGAAAACCTGAAGGAGGTCTGTTATCTTAAAACACTATTACTTTAGTCTGAGAATGGAACTATGCAAATTAATTAAGGAGAGTACTTGTAAATGTTTTAGCAGCGGCTAGAATTGTATTTGCGAAGAACTGGAAAAATGACAAAATACCTATGCAGGAGGAAGTTATCAAAAAAATTATGGACTGTGCTGAAATGAGTAAACTGACACTTGAAATTAGAGAGCAAGAAGATAAGCAATTTTATATGATATGGGATTTGTTTTATCAATAGTTGGATAAAAAGGCACGGTAATATAATAGACTAGATAATTTTGTGATAGAAATCTAATAGATTGATATAAAACATAATATAAATATATATAACCACTGGTTGAAAGTATAACATAAATTTTAAGATAAAACTTGGAACATCTTGTATAAAACAATGGAATAAATAGTTTAGTCATGGATGATTAATAACTGATAAATATATAAACATACGTTAGTTTGACAATGTGAAGACTGATATAAATTGTGAGTAAATGACTACAAAAGTATAGCACAAAAGATACGTAAACCAACTGACACACTATATGTATATAAAATGGAAGAGGATTTTATGTTTTTTATGTTTTTGTATGTGTATGTTTGTGTTTAAAAATTAAAAAAAACTTTAAAAAATAATAATTAAGGAGAGTTTTTCTGTGCATCTTCTAGAAGAATAAGTAGGAACTGAACTAGGAATTTGGGACGCAGGAGAAGCAGCATATAAATTAGAAATGCGTATTATATTAAGATTTGTGTCCTCAGAACAATTTGGAGAACAAATGCAGGTCCAGAAGAAAAGGAAAAAAAAACCCTCCCATTTGGTACTTTTTTTAAAATGTGGAATTCTTGTTCTGTCTACCAAATCTTTAGAATGGGTTACTAAGAGTTTTGTAGCTGGTAAAAAGAGAAATAAACTTGCCATTTTAAGGCTTGGGGTATAAACCATCTGCTTAATTTTGGTTTTGTGACTTAATTAAGAAAAAAACTCTAGAAACCTTATGATCTTGCCTCTCCCCCCCCCCCCCCCCCCCAGTTTCAGGACCTGCCTGCATCCCCAGTGCCATGCATTAAAAAATATGTAAGAATAGCTTAATCCTAAATCATTATCGTTACCTTTAGCCTATAGGTGGTGCCTTCAACAATCCAGTAGTGTTTCCTTCGTTGTGGATTCTTGGAACTGATTTTTCAAAATCACCAAGGACTTGAGAGAAACTCTGGGGAAAACTCTTACCTTTTATAGCAGCACCCTTTAAGGGTAAGCAAGCTATGTTGGATTGATACTATTGGTGTTCGTGACCACGCTCCGGAGCCAAAACAGTGGCAAGTGTTTCATCACTCATCCTGGACGTTTTATGGCATTCCGATTACATACATCACCTTGGTAAATTTATGTCCTGGATAAGAATAATTATGCAGAAGAACTAAAGTGCCAGAACAAGTAAGGAACATTGGGTTACCATGCTTGGCACTTTGCCCCAAATCTTGTAATTTTCGAAAGCAGTGAAACAAAAATTTTGTGAATATGTAATCCTCTTACTGGGTAACTTGTCATGTTTCTTCTTTTCTTTCTTTCTTTCTTTCTTTCTTTCTTTCTTTCTTTCTTTCTTTCTTTCTTTCTTTCTTTCTTTCTTTCTTTCTTTTTCTTTCTTTCTTTCTTCTATCTATCTATCTATCTATCTATCTATCTATCTATCTATCTATCTATCTATCTATCTATCTATCTATCTATCTATCAATCATCTATCTATCTATCTATCTATTTTCTGATTACCCATAAGAGTGTGGGAGCTCACAAGGTTAGAACCAGTGGTGGGATTCAAATTTTTTTACTACCGGGTTCTGTGAGCATAACTTAGTGGGTGTGGCAGGGGAAGGATACTGTAAAATCTCTAGTCAGAGGTGGTATTTGCCGGTTCTCCGAACTACTCAAAATTTCTGCTACTGGTTCTCCAGAACTGGTCAGAACCTGCTGAATACCACCTCTGGTTAGAACGCTGGGCTGACAATCAGCAGGATCATGTTTGAGACCCGTTGCTGCTGCAGTGTGGGTGAGCTTCCATCACATACTCCATCTCTTGCCGACTCAGCAACCTGAAAGCAGGCAACTGCAAGTAGATAAATGGGTACCACTTTTGGTTTTTTTTCCAAAAAGTTTTTTTATTTTATATACAATAATTCTATTCCATTTCAACCGTGTGTCGACTAGGTACATATTTCTTGTGCTTACAATTATAATTAATACTTTTCTTACCAATATCACAATAATCACATTTTCTTATAAGTATTCTCTAGTATACATTTTTGACAACCTTATTACTTTATATATTCATCTAATTCGTATTAGTTTTATTTTCTAACCATTGATAAAATAAATCCCAGACCATATAATATTCTGTTTCTTCTTTTTCTTTCATTACCAATGTTAGTCTATTCATTTCTGCACAAATATTTTCTCAATTATTTTATTTTCTGTCGGTATCGTTTTGCTTTTCAAATTCTGAGCAAATACAATTCTAGCTGCTGCTAACACATATATAATTAAATATAGGGTTTTTTTTGCTGTTACCTTCAGGTACCATTCCTAATAAAAATATTTCAGGTTTCAAGTCTATATGTTGTTTAATCATTTTTTCCAACCTTGTGTGTATTTTTGTCCAATATCTTTTAGGATTTATACAAGACCCCCACATATGGTAGTATGTTCCCGGTGTTTGGTGACACTTCCAGTATTTGGCTGATTTATCTTTAAACATCTTAGCTTATTTTGCTGATGCAAAGTGCCAACTATAAAACATGTTATACAAGTTTTCTTTATATGCTGTCGATATTGTTAGTTTATAGTTTCTGCCATTTATCTAGTTATATAGTATATCCAAATTTTTTGTCCATGCTATCATTGTTTCTTTAACTTGTTCTTCTTCTAATTTAATACCTAACAAATAACAATATAATCTTTTAATCAGCTTATCTTCCATTCCTGTTAATATTTTATCTAACTCTGTCAACTCCTTATAAATATCTTCAGCTTTAATATCTTTTTCATATCTTGATTGTATTTGCATATATGAATACCAATGAATTTCCAACCCTTGTTCATTCAATTGTTGTTTTGTTTTGAACTCACTCTTTTCATTTAAAATATCTTTGTATCTGGCAATAATTCCCATTTTATAAACATTTGGATGTATACATGCTTCCACTGTTGACAACCAGACTGGTATCTTCATATAATGTTGTTCTCTAGTTTTTTCCCATGCTTGTAACAATGCATTCCTGACCATATGTCTTTGAAAGTACCCATGTATTTTGCTTCTCCTGTACCACAAAAATGCATGCCAACCCATTTGCAAATTAATGTTAATCTTTTATTCCTCAGTGTTATCCATTCTTTCATCTAGGTTAATACCATGGCCTGATAATATATTTTCCAATTATGTAACCCAAATCTCCTCTAGTTCTTGCATCCTGTAGCATTTTTTATGTTACCGTATTTGCCGGCGTATAAGACGACTTTTTTGCCCTGAAAAACATGCCTCCAAGTGGGGGGGTCGTCTTATACGCCGGGAGGACTCCGACTCCCACTTCGAGCTTGAGTTGCAGCCGGGAGGGAGGCTGGGGGGGGGAGCGGTGTGTGTGTGTGTGTGTGTGTGTGTGTGTGTGGCGGGTGTCACTCGCCACGCGCTGCGCAACCTTTCCCCCTCTTCCTTCCTTAGCGGTGTGGGGAGGAGAGGATTCGAAGATCCTCACGTGCGGTGTACTTTTCTTTTTCTTTTTTTCTTTTTGCACGCAGGTTTTGCATGCGGGCGGCTGTAGGTTAAGGATGGGGGAGCCCCCGGGTGGGTTATCAGGTTTTACGGTGCTTCCAACATGTGCGAACGGTGGGAGAGCGGAGAAGAGAGCGAGCGAGCGCCCCGCTGTGTGAAATCCTGCCGTCAAAAGCAACACTGGGGGAGGCAGGGTATAAATTTACCAGGTTAATGTAGCAATGGTGATTAATGCCCAGAACATTGTTTGCGGGTATTGGGGTGTGTGTGTGTGTGTGGTGGTGGTGAGGAGAGGTTGTCCTTTGAATGCGGAAAAGTAGGTGTGACCTTGTGTAGGAAAATAAAGAGATCCTTTTTAGCGTGTTTGGCTTCTTTGCCTCCCCTCGTTCGTTTTGATGTGGAGATAATGGCCTTCGGGCGGGAGGGGAAGAAAACTGTAGCTGGATCATTTCAAATTTCACTTACTCTCCTGCCTCACTTCAATATGTCTGAGCGACTCCAGATACTGGAAGACTTTTTGAATGAAAGTGTTACCTCCATTTTTTTTTTTAAAGAGGGCCACTTGGGGAAAAAAAAAGATTCTAAGGAATTCCTTGTTTCTTGATTAAAGAGAAGGCATTGAATATACTGTTCCTTGGCAGCCTTTTCAGTGTCCGGGTTTTTGGTGTGTGTGTGTGTGTGTGAGAGAGAGAGAGAGAGAGAGAGATCAGCTGTATTGAGAAGAGAACGTTTCCTGTGTTCTCATTTTATTTACAACATATTTTACGCTTAATGGTAAGCAATGAAAAATATTTTTAAAACTCATTTCTAAACTCCATAGCTATTGGCATATTCTTGGTTCAAAATTGGATTAGCTCATTTCAAAATTGTCCAAAGCAGAAAAGTGCGTCAAAAAAAAAAAAAAAGTGCAAAAGTGGAAGGTGTGTGGAAGAGGGGTAGTCTTATACGGCGAGTATATAACAAACTCTATATTTTGAGTGGAAATGTTGGGGGGTCGTCTTATACGCCCAGTCGTCTTATACGCCGGCAAATACGGTAAATCTTGCTTTCTTCCCTTGCCATATATATTTCAATACTATTTTATTAATATCTTCAAAATATTTTTCCCCAATTTTATCGGAATTGTTTGAAACAAATACAGCACTTTTGGTAATATGTTCATCTTAATCGCCACTATTCTTCCTGCATATTACCCCATTTTTCCAACTTGGTTTTAATTTGGTAAGTTTATAATAATTATCTTCTTTAATTGTTCCACATTTTGCCATCAACTGAATTCCTAAATATTTAACTTTCTTTACTATCTGAATATCTATACTCTTTATCAATTCTTTTTTTCTGTTTCTCTGTCATATTTTTTACCAATATCTTAGTTTTCCCTTTGTTTATTTTTAATCCAGTCATTTTCCCATATTCCTCTATTTTGTTTATTAGCTTGGTCCTGTTCCTAGAGGCTCTTCTAATATAAAAACGAAATCATCTGCAAATGCCTGTAATTTATGCTCCTTTTTTCTTATTTCCATCCCTTTTATCTCGTCTTTCCTAATATTTCTATTTAATACTTCTAATGTTAATACAAACAACAATGGTGACACAGCAGTGTCATTTCTCAATATGTTTTTTCCCCGTCAATTCTCCATTAACCATTACCTTTGCATATTGTTTGCAATATATTGTCTTAATCATATTAATAAACCTTTCTCCAAACTCCCTTTCTTCTATATGTGTCAACATAAATTGCCAGTTCACATTGTCGAAGGCCTTCTGTGCATATAAAAATATCAATGCCATTTGTTTTTCAGGATGTGCTTCATAGTATTCCAAAATGTTTAAAATTATTCTCATATTGTCCTTTATTTGTCTCTTAGGTAGGAAAAATGGGTACCACTTTGATGGGCAAGTTCAGGGGGACACAAAAAGAGCCCCTGACTGGTTGTCCTATGGGCAATGGTGATGTCACTGACCAATCCTTCCACCATGGAAGTACCGGTAGTAGCAGTACTAAATACCCATTCAAGGCAATGGTTTGTAACCTTCAACTTGACTTTGAGTTGTATTTTGAAAATGACATCTACCCATCATCCATTGTCTTTCAGCCCATTGATTGGATGATTATGAACCATCATAAATCAATCTGTACAGGACCATATGATGTGAATTGTACTGCTGATGCATGATGTGTTGGGTTGCCAACAATGTAATTAAAGCAGGCACGTTGAAGTCTGATGGGGCCACATGACACCTGCATACAATCAATGGAGCATAAATAGCAATTAATTTGAAGATGTTCAGGTTATAGGAAATGCCAGGGTAGCATAAGTAGCAATTAATTTGAAGATTGTAGGCCAATCTTCATGGCCGATAATTTGACCTACAAGACTGAGGTGACTGGATGAAAACTAGCAAACTCTGTTTCTTGAAAGAGCAGCAACCAACTATTATCCGATAAAGAGAAATGTAGCAAATATGGGCGCTGTGGGTGAAAAACAATCAAGATGGCAGCTGTGATTGTGTGGATAGAATTTCTTTCCCTTTCATATATGGATGGTGCAATGGATGTAGAAAATGGATGTGGCCACAGTTGCTGTCTTAGTCATCCCTATGTTTGGACATCATCCCTCTTCCCTGGATGCAACTATTAGCACAGGTGACCATTTTAGCATGATGAGCTTTTCTTTATCATGATTGTTAATTGAGTAACTTTCCTACACAACAGTGCTACCTGGACAAAATGGTGAAGAAGTCAAACGAGGGGTTAGAAATCAGTGCGGGCTGCTTTTCAAAAGAAGAAGATGACAAGGTTCATTTATGGTTTAAATATTTATGATTTTGGTTTCTTGGGCACAGCTACGTCGAAGGGTTGACATTGGGGGACCAATTTTTAAAGCTAGGTTAATCTAACCCTAGGTCAATTGGTGGTGATGGGGAGCTCAGAGGGGGACGAAGTGAAGAAGCAAACATAAAGGGGGAAAAAAAGGATTAAATCAAACTTATTTTCCAGGAGAACTCTTCTGTCAAGTTTATTGACACTGAAAGGATCATGACATTTGAAATGTTCTTTCCATCTTTCCAAAAGAAACGTGGTGATGGAGCAGTTGATTTATTCTTCCTTTTTAGTCAAGAAGTATAGTTCTAGGCTGGCACACTGGCAGAATTTCAAAAAAAAAATCAGTTTTTTTGTTTCTTAGACAGTAACATATACCTCGTTTTTTGAGTTCTGTTTATCCACTGCACCACACAGTGTAACAGCTTAGCCTTAGATGGTACTTTGCAACACACGTTCTCACCAATCCCAAAAGTGCTTTTTCAAAAGCCAACTGGACTTTCTTTGTTTTTTCCTTGAAGACGTTTTGCTTCTCATCCAAGAAGCTTCTTCAGTTCTCCATCCCAAGACTTCAGTTCAGTTTAGTTCTTCTCATCCAAGAAGCTGAAGAAAGAATCTTCTTGGATGAGAAGAACTGAACCAAACTGAAGTGGATGAAGAAGAACTGAAGAAGCTTCTTGAACAAAAAGTGAAACGCCTTCAAGGAAAAACAAAGACACTCCAGTTGCCTTTGGGACAACCATGACCTGGATAATGGAGAATCTCCATAGATGTTTTCATTAATCTTTTTCACTGGACATCTGACGCGGGATGATGGAATCAGCATCATCCAATATTTCCAGGAATGTTGATCTTGATCAGCAATTTGGAGTTTCCATTTGAAGAGATCTCATCTTACCTCTCGGTCTCCTTTTTGAGTTTCACAGAAACGAGCCAGCCCCAAATCCAGAAGACAATGGGAACTGTGGGAAATGAAGTTTTTTCGCCTCCCCCCCCCAAAAAAAACAGCTTCTGGGGGGGACAACCTTTTTCACCTTCAAAAAGTGTTCACTCCATAAGCAAAGTTATAAAATGACCGTGAAGTGTGAGCAGCCCGTTCTAATTGCATTTGGCAAAGCTTAAAAGATTGTAAATGGATCCCCAGATTAATAAGATCACCCAGGATCCATCATTCAGGGGGCGGTGAAGAAGGGAAGAGAGGCTGTATCGAGATTGGGGTGGTGTGAAATGCGATTATTTTCCAGATCATATAAAGAACGAGAAAAGTAGAAAGCTTTTTTTCAAGTTTCTTTGTTTTCAATCTAGAATTCTCGCGTGAATGGAGGAAGATTTGCCAACTGGGATATTATAGCAGCAGTTTAGGACAATAAAAATTAAAATTAAACTCCTTTGCTGGATCTGTGGAAAGAATGACAAGAGAGTAAGATTTTAATTTAAAAAAGACAACCTCTGGTGTAATTCACCCGTAAGATCATTCATCTTGATTCTGTCTGGGTGAGAATAAAGTATAGGTAGTCCTCAGCTTACAGCCATTCAAAGTTACAACAGCACTGAAAAAAAGGGACTTGCTTTTCACACTTATGACCATTGAAACATTCCCACAGTCACATGATCAAAATTCAGATGATTCCCCTGTTGTGACCTTCTGACAAGCAAAGTCAATGGGGAAGCCAGATTCACTTCACAACTAGGTGACTAATTTAACACCTCCGGTGATTCACTTAACAATGGTGGTAAGGAAGGTCATAAAACAGGGCAACGTTCACTTAACAAATGCCTCTTAGCAACAGAAAATTTGGGGCTCAGTTGTGATCATGTCACGGATTACTTGTGTTTATGGCCACTGTTAGTGTTTTTGACAGTTTTCACATATTTGGAGTAGATATCTTTCTGAAAAAACACCCAGCTATTCAGCACAAAAGATCAACAAGCAAACATATGTACATTCTACCTGGAAGCAATTGTATTAAGGGGGATGGCTCTTCTTCTTTTCTAAAAGTGATCTAGTAAAAAGAAAGATACAAAAAGATTGCATTATTATCTATGATTTGCTTTCATCTCCTGCTCATTTTATGCAATAGCAAATACCCTGAGAGGTTTTCCCCCTCTCCAAAATATAATTAAAGGAAAATGGAAACCTGTCCCAAAAGAGCAAGCAAGAAACCACCAACCCTTCAAACGAAAAAACAAGGAGAAGGGAAATGGACAAATCCAAATATTAGACAGTCACCTAAATATCTTTGCCTGTGTTAAATATTTCCTGGCTTTGTCTATTTCTTCGACAAGCTTCTTCAAATCGTCTCCTTCGAACAAGGGGAAAACAGGATCCTGGGTAGAAAAAAAACCCAACCAACCAAGAATGTAGGTTTTGTTTCGTTTTGTTTAAGTGAAGATCAATTGATCATTAAAGAAAACAAAGGTCAAAGAACATCCCTCTTCCTTGGGAACATCTGCTAGAAACGTAGGAAGCAGGAAATCTGTCCTGATAATATCTTTCTGGCTATATATAGACAATCTTTGATTTAACACCTTCCTTAATAATAATGACCTTACTTAATAACCCTTTGGCATCAACATAAAGCACTTCCAGTCATTATAAAATATCATGCTGTTCCCTGTTGGTCATTTCAGGCCCTGGCAATGCCTGCTACTGGTTGCAGTATCATATACAGTCATCTAGCCGTGGTTTGAAATTCTTCTCTCTTTTTTGGGCCAGTTTTTGGTTAAAAAAAAACCCCTCCCTTCGATTTGGGAGAATGAAATTCGCTATTGCAGCCACGTGATTCAGACTTATGATGTGTGATTCGCTCAATGACTGCCATAAAGACGGTTGTAAGACCAGGTCCAGTTAATGGGGGCGCATCAACTTACGACCGTCATGACTTACAATTGGGAAATGCTGGCCCCGATTGCAGTCATAACTCGAGGGCTACCTGTCTGAAGCCCTGTACAAACTGACTAGGAATAATTCAAAGTGGAAAAGGTACCGTATTTATCGGCGTATAACACGCACAGGCGTATAACACGCATCTTCATTTTAAGAGGGAAATTTCACCCCCACTCCCACCCCGCGCGCGCGTGCGCTTCAATCCACAGTGTCCCATTCTGCCTGCCTGCCTGCCTGCCTTAGTTTCTGGTTGTTTGGGAGCAGCTTCGGCTGAGAATAATAACTATTCGCCTCTTTTACTCAGCCGAAGCTGTTCCGATTCAACCATTAACGAAGGCAGGCAGGCAGGCAGAACGGAGCACTGCGGGCGGGCGGGCGGGGTGGGGGTGGGGGAGAAACGGGCGCTTCAGGGAAGCTGCAGGGACAGGAAAAGCCCCCCCCCCCCCGCCTCTTTGAAGCAGTTTCTTCCTGTGCTGGTGGAGGAGCGAGAGAGCGACTGAGAGAGCTGACCCAAAGAGAAGGACAGGCTTCGGTTGCTTCCTCCCTCCCCTTCTTTCATTTGTGTCCTTGATCCCCGATCCCAGCAGCATTCACCGAAGGCTTCTTAACATTATATCGGCGTATAACACGCATACATCATTTGCCCCCTATTTTCAGGGGGAAAAAAGTGCGTGTTATACGCCGATAAATACGGTAACTTTAATGAAGATGGTATGTAAGGATGAATGAGATGGGAGAATAAGAATCGTAGAGAGGCCATCACTGCCAGAAATGAAACTGCTAGACAAGTAATAATATAATTTGTACTCCAAAAGTACTTTTCCAAAAGGCAACTGGACTTTCTTCGTTTTTCCTTGAAGACGTTTCACTTCTCATCCAAGAAGCTTCTTCAGTTCTTCAGAACTGAAGAAGCTTCTCGCATGAGAAGCAAAATGTCTTCAAGGAAAAAAAAATCAAGGAAAAAAAAAGTCCAGTTGCCTTTTGAAAAAACACTTTTGGGACACCCATGAGCTAGATCATTGAGTATCTCCATAAACAATATAATCTGTAGTGGTTTTAATGTTTGTGAGCCACCCAGAGTCATCTCTGGATAGGATGGGAGGCACATTAATTTAATAAATAAATCGAATGAATGAATGAATGAAAATGGTTGAAGCAACAAGGGTCTGTTAAGACTTTGCGCTGTCCAAGGTCCTGACTAACTTCTAATGCAAGGGTCTTCAAACTTGGCAAGTTTAAGACTTGTGGACTTCAACTCCCAGAATTCCTGAGCTAACATGACTGGAGGAGGAGGAATTCTGGGAGTTGAAGTCCACAAGTCTTAAAGCTGTGAAGTTTGAAGACCCCTGTTCTAATGCAACGTTTTTCAATCTTGACAACTTGAAGTTGTGTGGATTTCAACTTCCAGAATTTCCCAACCAGCAGATCACCAAGGTTGAGGAAAAAACACTGATTGACGGTAAGTGGTCTAATCATAATCTAATCTTGTGGGTGTTGCACAGTGGATTGCAGGGACTTCATTGTAAAATTATTGGGAAGGAAGATTAGCTCACAGATTCTGAGTTGGGTCAAGGAGAGGTACCTCTTCATCTTTAAAGCCTTGCGAAAGCAGTTGGTGTGCGGCCAACTGTCCATCCACATCTCCATGGCAACGATGGTAGCGTCCACCGGTCTGGAAGGCGAGTTTCTTGAGAAAGTCATTGGCCCCTCTATTGAAGACAAAAAAGGAGAAGGTCCCAATCTGGGAGTCGTTTGAGTTCAGTCCTCAACGTTAAGTTCCAAGGGTCAGGAAGACTCAGAGAAGTTGGCCGCTTGCTAAATTGGCCCTGCTGCAGAACCCCTTTTTTAAAAAATTATATTGGCCCAGGGTTCAATTTGAAAAATCACTTTGGGAAGCCAAGCGAGAGTTACCTGTCTGTGCAATTGAAAGAAATGGTGTGGATGCTAACGGCGTGACTCTTCGTAAGTGCTTCGATTTCTTTGAGAATTAAGTTGCAACTGGTGTCAGGTTTTCCATCGGTCAAAATGTACAGGGCTTCTACATTTTCTAGACTAAGTGCTCTCTGAAAATGACAACAAACATACCTTGAATTAAACCAGAGATTAGACACTACAATCATCATCTTTTAATGACCCCCATAATCCCTCGCGGGGTGGAATCTGGGCAACTGAATGGGGCTAGCAGAATGTTTACTGACTGGATGCCTTTCCTGTTGCCAATGCGGAGTTTTGTTCAACAGATAGATTCTCATTGCGCCCAGAGAGAGAAATACCTACCTAGGACCCAACTCACAGCCTCCTAATTGTGAGGCAAGAGCTCTGTCTCTAGGCCACCACACCACTCCAGCTTTGACATGACAACGCTGTGATTAAAATGTTTAGTTCACTCACTGGGTCATTGAGGAGAAATGCCTTGTTGAATGAAGTAAATAAGATTTTATCTGCGTGACCAACAGATAAACCTGCACTTAGGACAGTGATGGTGAACCTATGGCAGAGCCATGTGTGCAGGCACGTGAGCGCCAGCCACTTACCTGCACTGTGCATGCACATGGCCTCTCAGGTGATTTTCGGCCTGTTTAAGGCTGGAGGCCTGAGGGAAGTGACTTGTATTTATGACGGTTGCAGTGTCCCAGGATCACTTGACCGCCATTGGTGACCCCCCCCCAGCAAGCAAAGTCACTGGGGAAGCCAGATTGTACCCCGGGAGGCTGAAAACTGGGCCTTCCGGAAAAACCGGAAGTGTCAAAACAGGCCCATTTTCAGCCCCCTGAGGCTCCAGAGGCTTGCCTTGAGCCTCCGGCAGGGCGAAAACGGCCTCCCTTGGGCTCCAGAGGCTCTCCGGAGACTGAAAACGGGCACTTCCGGTATTTTCAGAAGGGCTGTTTTTCGGCCTCCCAAGGCTGCCTCCGGAAGGACAAAAACGGCCTCAAACAGGCTGAAAATCAGCTGGGAAGCACATGCATGTGCAGTTCGGGAAAGGGGGCGGGTGTGTGTGTGTTGTGCACGCATGTGCAGAGCGCATTGCACTGTAGGTGCCGGCACATGCGTACTTTCGGCACGCCACAGCAAAAAGGTTCGCCATCACTGACTTATGACCACAATTTAAGTTGTGATTGGATAAAAGCTTTAAAGAAAGTCCTGGCAATCAGAGACCTAGATTCAGTGATGATCATAGTAGGAACCTGGTAAGCCACCTGTTGAAAGACATATTTTGTCCATGGTTTAAAATGCACAGGTGGTCCTCGGCTTACGACCACGACTGAGCCCAAAATTTCTGCTGCTGCGGAAGTTGTTCAGTGAGCTTTGCGGCCTTTTACAACCTTTCTTGCCACTGTTATTAACTGAATCACTGCAGTGCTTAAGTCAGTCACACAGTCGTTAAGTGAATCTGGCTTCCCCAGTGACTTTGCTTGCTGGGGGGGTCACCAATGGTGGTCAAGTGATCCTGGGACACTGCAACCATCATAAATACGAGTCAGTTGCACAGTTTGATCACGTGACCCTTGGGGATTCTGCAACAGTCTTAAGTGTGAAAAACGGTCATATGTCTCTCTTGTTTTCAGTACCGTTGTAACTTCGAATGGCACCAAACAAATAGTTGTAAGTAGAAATGTAGAATCTGTAGTTTCAAGAACCCAAACTTCAATCCTTACGGTATAGATAACCTATCTAATATAATTCTTCCCAGTATATTCGTGCTACAAATCAGGTACAAAATGGTTGAGTTTCCCTTTCCAACAGTCTTAAGAAAAACTCCCACTAGAATATTCCCTCAAAATAGCACTGGAATCCAGAAAATCCATAGCAGATTGACTGATTTATTCATTGATTGATCGATCGATTGATTGAATTTATTTTGCTGCCTATTCGCCCATGGCGACTCAAGGCGGCTTACAGAATGTAAAACCATATTTAAAATGGAAAAACAATAAAAACTAACAAAAAGAATCAAATAAATTAATACAGTACAATAGCACAAAATCTGGAAAATAAATAAATAAATAAACAAACAAACAAACAAACAAATAATCACCTCCCAACTCTGCCCCGACGACAACACATCACACGAGCCATTTGATGGGCTCCATCCTGCTCTGAGTTCCCCAGGCCTACTGGCAGAACCAGGTCTTCGGTGCTAGAATGGGGGCCATTCTAATCTCTGGGAGAATGGTGTTCCAGAAAGAGGGAGCCACCACGGAGAAGGCCCTTCTTCTGGGTCCCACCAGGGGTATCTCCCTCAGGGATGGGACCCACAGCATTCCTTGCCTGACAGATCACCTGGTCCCAAGCCATGAAGGGCTTTAAAGGTGACAACCAGCCCCTTGAATTGCACCTGGAAGCAAATCAGCAACCAATGCAGCTCCCGCTTATAATGTTTTGAAGGGAAAATCCATTCTCTATGTTGGGATCCTCAGACACGGTGACTTTAAGACTTGTGGACTTCAACTCATCATGGCTGGTTGAGGAATTCTGGGAGTTGAAGTCCACAAGTCTTAACGTTGCCAGAGTTGGAAATCCCTGCTCTATGCCGTTGGCTCCAGGGTTTACGGCAACACTGTTGAACCGCAAAGCTTTGGTTCAACGAAACCAACCTGTAAAGCCTTCAGAATGGATGTATTCCCATGAGCCTGAAAGAGGGACACCCACTGGGCAGCCTCGTGGCACATTTCATCGGTGGCCTCCACAAGGCACTCCTGCCAAAGTTGGACCTCTTCTGCAAAAGCGATGAGGTTGAACCTGGAGAGAAAGCAAGATATCTATCACCAAGCGACAATCAGACAACCACATCAGCAAAACTGCAGCGAGGATTATGTTGAGGTAAACTAAGTGATTAACAGTTTATATCATTACAATTGACACTTCTTCCCCGGGCAATTTGTTGACATTTCTATGGGGGTGGATGAGAGAAATGAGAATTATTCCTGTGAAGAATAGAGCAATTGTAAAGCCATATTTATCTTCTGTATAACCTAAACATGCCTGATGAGAAATTATGTAAGGAATTGTGTAAGAATGTTAGCTGTAAGGAAATAACAAGGCTATAAAAGTCTTACAGTGCATTTCCAGAAAGGAATTTAGTTGGCAGGTCAACATAACTTAGCTTGCAGGTCAAAGGAAGATAGTTTGCAAGTCAAGAAACCAGGTGTCATGCTAAAGTTAATAATGGTAGGGTGTAGCAACAATCAAGGGGATTGAGTTGCTGGAAAGATTGTGAAACCAGAAAGGGGCAGTCACTGGGCGTGGGTGTCTGAAACTATATTTAAACACCAATTATCCCTATGTAAAATGTCTTCTGTAGCTCTACCTATATGAACACAGGAGTCCAACTTTTGCAAAAGCTCAATAAAGCTGTTTTATTATTCAGGAGTCTCCTGTTGATTTCAAACCGAGAATTTTAAATCTCACAGTGGAGAAGATCAGGTGGTCTTCCTTTCATTATCTCTGCAACATTCCACTACTTTTAAGCAAGGACCACCCTAGTTGAGTAATATGTAGGGGGCTGACATTCTAAAATGGACTGACTGAGGTCATGACAAAACTTTGATTAAAGTTGCATCGACTTAGTATTCTTTCTAGTCATGTAAATCACATCTTCTACCGTGTTAATATTTTAATATTAATATTTTGGTAACTATTTTTGAGATCTTTGAAGACCAAACCAGGTACCTTAGGTTACACCCTCTGAATTACCTGCCCCCTTAGCTTGCTGTGATCAGGACTTCTGTGTGTATATAATTTAATAACAGGAATCAACTCCAAACACATCCAGTAGGTCAATTATTTCTTGCAAGTAGGACTTTGTCTGAGAATTCCCACCAGAACCTTCAGCAGATCCACTATCTTCACTGATGTTTCCTCCAAAACTTCCCCAGTGCTGTAGCTATACAGGGTTGCCCTACAACCAATTGGAGTTCTTATACGTCAACAGAAATAGAGAGCTCAACTTTTATCCCTTTGGGAGAAATTTGGGGGTGCGGTCAGGGGAACTCTGCTTATGAGGACAACTTACCAGTCTGAGACTGGTTATCACTGGAATGAGGTAAGCTACTTTCCCTGCAGCTTCCTTACTTGGTGGCCTTCTTCCTCAGCTGTTCCCAGATAAGGGAGGTGAGCTCTTTAGCAACCAGACCCAAGGAGAGCTCCATGGAACCAGATGTGTCGATGAGAATGCAAACTTTGGCTTCCAAGATGACCCCAAAGAATCGGCGGCTGCCTAAGAAAGAGAATTGTTTGTTGAGGTATGGTTTGAAAGTCATTGTTGATTCCATGACTTCTTAGCTTCCAGCACTTTTAAGGCAAATCTAGGCTACAATCCTGGCCCAAATGCTACAGAGGAATGGAGATATAGTGGGCCCTACAAAATCTGACACCTGTCAGGGTTTCAGCAATTGCCCTAATTAAATCATGGGCCTCGGGCCAAGCTTCAAAAGAATTTAAAAGATTTATTAGGAGCAACATGCTGGCATTAACCTAAATGAAGCCAACTCTGGCATACGTAATTTACAGTCACTTGTGACCTTGTTTCCCTGCTCCCCCCCTGGATGTATCATAAATCAGATTCTCCAACAAAGCACGTTCATAGGCTGGGTGTCATCAATCACGTTTTCCAATGAAGGATTTTCCCAAGGGCAGAAGATCTGATAGCCTAGCTACAATCTTTTTAAGATAAGGGTGGCATGTACTTCTGGTTTTAAACTACTATACTGCTCCTTCAGATCCATCCCCTTGTTTATGGCAACTTGAAAACAGGCATTGGAATGTTTGACAAGCTGACAACACCCCAATCATTTCTACAGAGGTTGAAATGAAGGAACCAAAATTTCTCATCAATGGAGTACTTCTTGGACAGTGTCTGGAGCAAGGTTGGGTTATGGCATAACCCCAATCCCACCCATACATTCTTGCATCAAGACACGTGTTTCATCATAATCTCCCTTCCCTTGCACACGCTATGGGCCTGAAATGGTTCAAAGGAGTTAGTTTTCCCCCAACTTTGGGGCCACAGGGGTCCAATTCTGAAAGCAAAGAGCATAATAACTCTTGCCAAGATGGTTAATAATGGAGCAACTCTTCAGTAGGATAGACAGACCCGAGAGAAGCCACTGTAGTCTTCGGACATAGCATCGCAACACTCTCTCCATCTGTTCGATGTAGTCATCCAAATCCTTGGGTTGAATCTGCAGATGTTTCACCATCCCCTGGGAGACCAGATCACAAGATGTCACTCCAAGAGGTGATGGGAGCTCATGTCCTATCATGTAGGCTAGGCTAAGAAACCAAAGCTTTGAAGGTCTAAGACTATTTTTACTGGAATGGCTCTTAGGAGCAGAATCTTGTACGTCTGAATGTGCCGTCCACCTCCCTCATTTTATCTATATGTGAATTAGGGAGGGGCTCTTTTTCTCTTCTATCTTTCTATCATCTATCCATTTCTGTCTAGTCTATCTACCTATTTCTGTCCATCTACTTGTGTGTCTTTCTGTCTGTTTATCCATGTAGTTACCATGTGTCTATTTCTAACTAATTTATCTGTATCACTGTTATCTATCTATCTATCTATCTATCTATCTATCTATCTATCTA
>NW_020717153.1:170900-195201 GCF_900518725.1 Notechis scutatus | reverse complement strand
CCCCCAAGGGGTGTGATAGGACGCCCCGTTGCCCTCAAATTCTCCCCTGCTTAGAGGCGAGCATACGAAGTCAAGGCCGAGCAAAAAAAAAAAGGGGGGGGGGGGGGGGGGGGGGGGGGGAAACGAGTGTGTGGGTCTTCCATCCAATATGGGGAGGGGGGCGTCGAGATCTCGGCTTTTCCACCCATCCACCTGAACCGAAGGGGAAAACCCGACCGCCACACCTGCTCACCTGCCGCGTCTCCACAATGCCCCTTTTTTCCCACCCTGGAGTGGCGGATCTCTTTCCACTCCCAAGGACGCCCTTCCCCCCTCTCCCCAAATCGGTTGGTTTGTATAGGTCTTTCACCGATGCCCGGCTGGAGGTTGGGGAGCATGGGAAGGAGAGTCCCGAGGACCCCGCGGGGTGAGGGTTGGAATAGTCTAGCCCTGCGGTCTCTTCCTTCATCCTCCTCCTGCTCACACACACAGACACAGACACAGGCACACACACACACACACACCTGGCACCCCCCTCCCCACCCGGCCTTTTGTTCCGTTCCCTTTTGTCGCGTTCCGCCTCCTCCCTCCGTCTCTCAACGCTGGAACCGCCTAAGATGCGCGCCGCAACTTGCAGACCTATCGAAACCACCGCCGCCGCTTCGGCAGACGAGTCGCAAAGGCAAAGGGTGCCTCCACACACACACACACACACCCATCGCCCAGCCGCGGATCGGGGACCTCAAGTCGTCACCCCCCCTCCCCAATATCTCAGTTCCACGCGCGATCCCCTCCTCTCTTCCTAAGGCGGCCGGGCGAGCGGGCGATTTCCCGGGTCGAAGCCCCGGCAAAGCAAGCAGGCAGAGAGCCGGGGGACGCGTTCCCCCGCCAGCCTCCGGCACACGCCTCCCTTCCTTACCCTCCATCTCCTTGCCTCCGTCGCCGCAGTTCATGCTTAGCCCGCGCGCATCGCCTCCGCCCGCGTCCGGGCAAATGGGCTGTCTGGCTGGAGCGGAACCCGGCGGAGGACGCGCGGCGAGGGGCAGCGGCTGGCGGTTGTCTTTTCCGACGACCGGCCGGCGCCCCAGACGTCCGTAGGGGGCGGGGCAGGAGAGGGCGGGCGGCCGCTCGCCTCGGCGGAGTTGGGCGGGCTTGGAGCGAGGCAGCCGAGCCGGGGGGCTGCCAGCCGCCCCTCCGCCGCCTCCGGCTCTTTAAGGCAGCCGCCGGAGAGGTTCCTCCACCTCCCGCCTCCCCGCAAGGTCACCCGAAGCCTCGGCTTTGTTTCGGCCCTCGCCGCCGCATCCCAGAGGCCGGCAAGGGCTCATCCGCCGCCGCCGCCGCCGCCTCTCCTACCCGCCCTATACCGAGTGTGGAACTGCCGCCGCCGCCTTCGCCTTCTCCCGCGGCTGCTGGCGGACAAAGGGCCGGACCCCGCAGGCTGGGCACACCCGCCTCCCTTGCAGCTCTGCTCCCAGTGGAGAGACGCCGAGGCGGTGCCCGGCCCGGGGAAAGAGCGCCGTCCCCACCATCCCGACCCGGGCCTGCAACCTGCGGACTGGGGGGGCGGGGGGGGGGAAGCGGCCAGGGCTGGGCGATCGCGCGCGGCCTCCGCGCTCTCCCCTTCTTCCCCGCCCGGCTGCTTTCCACGCATCTGCCCCCGCGTTCTCCGCCCTGCCGCCCCTTCCCGGGAGGCCAGCGGCCCGGATCGCGCTCGGCGGCTCGTCCTCGCAAGGCGCCGGGGCTGAGTGGCCTGGGGTGGTTCTATGGGTCAGCCGGGGGTGGAAGTGGAGAGGGGGGGTGGTGCGTGGAAGGCCCTCTCGGCCCCGCTGCCTGCAGATTAAGCGTCCGCTAGCTGCTTCGGCCGAGGCGCTAGGCCGGGTGGGGAGTTGGTGGTTTCGAGGGTCGTGGGAATCCGCCCTTTCTCAGCTGAGGGTTTCTTTGGCCGGGTGAGGAGAAGGGAGCCGATGGGGTTCCTTTGCCTCGTTGTGTGAACCCACTGAGAGAGAGACACCAGATAACAGATAATCAGAGTTGGAAGGGACCTTGTAGGTCATCTAGTCCAGTGGTTGCTAACCAGTGGGCCGGGGACTACTGGTGGTCCCAGAGAAAAATTTTGTGGTCCAGAAAAGAGGAATATCACCCTCAAAGCAATTAATCAAGGCTGCTTCTTTCCGCTTCTTTTTTCTTCTGCTTTTGGCTGCACGCAAGGAAAGCAGCAAAAGTTTTTCTTTCTCTCCTCCAAACTCTGCCAGAAATGAGTCTTTGGGACCCTGCAAGGCTTAAGAGGCATGACAAGTCTCACAAAGACTCATTTCTGGCAGAGTTTGGGGGAGAGAAAGAAAGACTTCTGCTGCTTCTGCTGCTTTCCTTGCATGAAGCCCAAAGTCTCTCTCTCTCTCTCCCTCTCTCCTCCTGAGAACAGAGCTGGAGACAGTATCCTGCGATCCCAAATAAAGAATGATCGATGGGTAGGAAAACGGGGTGGGGGATTTTCCTGCAGACTTTTTTGGGGGGATTTTCACAGGGTCTCTGGTCCGCGGGATTTAAAATGATGAGTTTGGTGGTCCCACCCAAAAGTTGGTGACCCCTGATCTAGTCCAACCCCACCCACCCCCCGCCCAATTTCTGACAAATACCAGTAAGCCTTCCCCAATGGGGTTATGTTATCTCTGGGCAATTGGGTATCCTGAACCCCATAATCCAAAGCCAGCTCAGCCTTGGGAACTCAAGTCCTAGATGTCTGAAGGGCAACAAGGGAAAAGCCTGCTATAAAGAAATACTTGTGTGTTCGAAGAAAAGGGCCAGACATTGTTATCCCCCCCCCCACTCTTACACCCATTTTTTAATTGTTTCCTCTTCATTTTCTTTCTTTTCCTGTGCCCATCCAGTGCCTCCCCTCCTTTCTAACTTTTCAGGTGGGATTTCCAGGTGGCCTCTTGTTCAAATACTAACCGGGGTTATAAGAATATCCAAGGCGAACTCGGTGCTGCCACCTAGCTTCAGATACAGAGATCTCTAGTGTTAACAAAATAGACACTGTAGTGCAGGGGTGTCCAACCTTGGCAACTTTAAGACTTAAGTTGCCAAGGTTGGACACCCCTGCTGTAGTGCAATGTTTCTTAACCTTGGCCACTTTAATGGACTTCAATTCCCAGAATTCCCTGGCCAGCAATGCTCACACCAGAATGTAAACGTAAAGCAAATATTAAAGTTTAGTCACTATGCTGGGTTAGGTTCATGCATTTTTGGTTGATAAAATGAAGTAATCAGTACAGACAAATAACCTTGGCCTACTGTATTTCCCGTTTGAGCAATTCTAGAAAATTGAAATATTTCTACTTGTAAGTTCTCAACTTACAACCATTCTTAGTGACCGTTCAAAGTTAGAAAGGCATTGAAAAAAGTGACTTATGGCTATTTCTCTCACTGTTGCAACAGCCACAGGGTCATGTCACCAAAATTCAGATGCTTGGCAATTCGTATTTATGACGGTTGAAGAGTCCTTAGATCATGCGATCACTTTTGTGACCTTTTGACAAGTCAATGGGGAAGCCAGATTCATTTAACAACTGTATTACTAACTTAACAATTCTGGTGATTCACTTAACAACTGTGGCTAGCAAGGTCATAAAATGGGGCAAAACTCACTTAACAACTGTCTTGCTGAGCAGTGGAGATTTTGGCCTCAATTATAGTTGCAAGTTGAGGACTACCTCTATACTGTACCCCTTTTTATGTGGTGTATTCCCTCGTGATGCCAATATCAAAATTAGACAATTTTTAAAGAAGAAGGTTTAACAGACTGGGGAAAAAAATGGCTGTTTGCATGGAAACACATATAAGAAAAAACCCACAGTGGAATACAGTAATGCCGCCATTTTTTTCTAGTGTAAGTCAAAGGAAGTGGTGACAAAATAGAACTTCAAGTGAAATTTGTTTAAATACATAGCAGTCTTCCAATATTTGTGGGGCTGTGAGAAAGAAGAGGGGGTCAACTTATTTTCCAAAGCACCAGAAGGCAGGACAAGAAACAATGGATGGAAACTAATCAAGGAGAGAAGCAACCTGGGATTAAGGTAAGAGTGAGGACAATTAACCAGTGGAACAGCTTGCCTCCAAAAGTTGAGAATGCTTCATCACTGGGGGCTTTTAAGAAGGGTCTGGACATCCACTGGTCTGGGATGGTACAGGGTCTCCTGCTTGAGCAGGGGGTTGGACTAGACGACCTCCAAGGTCCCTTCCAGCTCTATTCTGATTGATATTAATACGAGGCATAGATACCACTCATATTTTGACATGTCACCATCAGGGAGGCGTTATAGGTGTCTTAAAATGAGGACTAATAGATTGAGAAACAGTTTCTTTTCCAAGGCAGTAATTGTCTTGAATCAAACAGTGCATTTGTGATTTAGTCCTATTATTATTATTATAATTATTTTAATTTTTAAATACTCTGTAGTGTGATTGTGATGTGGTGTCTGGGGAACTGTGCTGGAGGAGCTTTCAAATGTCATTGTATTCGTGGAATGCAATGACAATAAAGGTATTCTATTCTATTCTATTCTTAGACCCAAAGGTGCTTTTTTCAAGAGGAAACTGGACTTTCTGGTTTTTCTTTGAAGATGTTTCACTTGTCACCCAAGAAGCTTCTTCAGCTCTCTCACCCAAGAAGCTGAAGAAGCTTTCTTGGGTGAGAAATGAAACTTCTTCAAAGAAAAACCAGAAAGTCCAGTTGCCTCTTGAAAAAAGCACCTTTGGGACAACCTGGATGACTGAGAATCGCCATGGATATATCAGGCTTAGAATTTCTCCAAGGGGTGGGTTTTTGTGGTGTCCCTGGAATTAAGGTTTGCAAGGTGCTTCAAATGCCAAAGCCCTTTTTTGCACAACGGAGCCCAATCCGTTCCCCGGACTTCCTCTGCTGCTGCCCCAGGATCTTAGGAAAACCCAGTCTGGTCTAGTTATTTCAGGTATCACGCTAGAAACTGGGAGACCATGAGTTCAAATCCTCCCTTAGGCATGAAAGCCAGCTTTGGCGGGGGGGGGGGGGGGGGTTGGGGGAGACATTCTCCCCCCGCCCCCCCCCCCCCCCAGGGTTGTTGTTGTGGGGAAAAGAGGAGAAGGAAGGAGGAGAATAGAGGGAGAGTTGGTTGCTTTCTTGAATTATTTGTAAAAATAAGGTTATCTGAGGGACCCTCTCTTGCTGGTCACATCTACTTGACCCACCAGAGCGGGGAGGCAAGGAATGTTGTGGGTCCCATTTCCTAGGGCCGTGATGGCAAGCCTATGGCACGTGTGCCACAGGTGGCACGCAGAGCCATTTGTGCGGGCATGCGAGCCCCAGGCAAATTTACCTCAGTGCACATGTGCGTGCCTCCTGGCTGATTTTCGGCCGGTTTGAGGCCTTTTTTGGCCTGCCAGAGGCTTGAGGGAAGCCTCTGTAGGATTTGCAGGCCGAAAAATAGGCCCGTTTCGTCACTTCCGGTATTTCCGGAAATACAGGAAGTGATGAAATGGGCCCATTTTTCAGCCTGCAAAGCCTACAGAGGCTTCCCTCAAGCCTCTGGCAGGCTGAAAAAGGCTTCAAACCGGCCGAAAATCAACTGGGAGGCACAGTGCAGGTAAAAGGGCAGCGGGGGGGGGGGAATCATGCACGCATGCGCAGAGGGCGGGGGACCCTGTGCGCATTGCCCTCTAGATGCTGCCATGTGAGCGAGGGCAAGCACGCACACAATTTTTGGCACAGGACCCCAAAAAAGTTAGCCACCACTGTCCTACGGAGATACACCTGCTGGGACCCAGAAGAAGGATCTTCTCCGTGGTGGCTCCCTCTCTCTCTGGAACATCATTCCCCCATAGATTAGAACAGCCTCCTCTCTAATACTCTTCCAGAAGGCGCTGAAGACCTGGTTCTTTTTTAAAAAAAAAATTATTATATTTTATTCATTTATTAATTGATTGTTTTCTTCTATTCGTTTTATTTATTTTTTAATCTGCGATGTTTTTACATTCCTGTAAGCTGCCTTGAGTCACCATGTGCGAATAAGGGAGCAACCTCAATTTTCTAAAATAAATAAATAAATAAAGGCGGGATACACAGGAAGTAATAAGTACGTAAATTTGTATTAAAAAGGTAAATAAATAAATAACATGCAGCTGCTTTAAGCCATCCCAAGCTGGGGCTACGTTCATGTCTCGACATGTTTCAAATCACCTTTGGGAAATAAGCAGAAGCCTTGGGCAGGCCTCCTGTAAATATTACCACTTGTCTCAAGCAAAATACCTGCTTTCTACCTTTGTTGTTCTTTCTGTCCTAGTTGGTGATTTGGGTTGGTGAAGTTTACCTTCTCTGTATTTTTTTCTTCTTCTTTAACCCGACCAAGTTGTTGAGTAGCTGCCTCGGCTCCTCCCACCCATTCTCTCCTGTTCAAACAGGTATTTTTCTACCATTACTCTACGGCAGGGTTTCATAATGTCAGCTCGAAGATGCGTGGACTTCAGATTGCCAAAGTTTAGAAATTGTTTTCTGGTATGTTGATGACAACACAGGAGAAATCCTAATGCTGTTAGAAACCCAAAAACTTCGAAGTGCGATTTCTTTCCCCCTCCAGTTTATTAGTAGAATTTTCATGGTTCAGCAAGGAGTTGGTAGACTTGGTAGGGAAATTCAGGAGGATTACAATTCACACATTATACTTACAGGTAGGCCTTGATTTATGAACACAATTGGGATCAGAATTTCCATTGTCAAGGTGGTTTTTAAGGGAGTCACGCCCTATGTTGCAAACCTTTTGTTGTTGTTGTTGCCACGTCTGTTAAGCAAATCCCCGCAGTTGTTAAGTGAATCAGATGGTCATTGTGATGACCCAGGGTGTGGCACAAAGGCAACACAGTCAGATAATCAAGTAGAGTCCCCTTATTATCTCCAACTTTGCCCCCAATGTCCAAGTTACCTTCTGGCTGGAGAAAAACTCTCCCAGGAACAGCCTTTGACTGCAGAAAATTCAGCCCAAAACAGGGTAAACACAAACTGTAACTTAAAGTCCAAACAAGCCAAACTGAAGTAATTAGTTTGGCAGGGCAGGAGCAAGAACTTCAGACGTGAAAGCACGGCAAAACTCACACAGTTGGGAAGATGCCAGGAACACAGATAAGCCACGACAATACAAGATAAAGTCACGCTCCCAACAACCTGCTTCACGCAGCTTGACTTTTTTTATAAACTGTTTCCAGCTGCTGCTAATGAAGGGAATCGGGGCCCTTTCCTTCCCCGTAAGCCATGCAACCCACATTCTTCTCTTCTCCGTTCCTCCCTGCGTGCCCTAGGATGAAGAGGGGGTGGGCCTGGGTCTTCCTCTGAATTCCCTCTCCCTTGTTCTGCCTCTCTCCTGCTCTGCCCAGCCAGATTTTGCCCTTCCCCAGTTTCTTCCACAGCCAACAGAACCACATTCCGAGTCAGATTCCGACAGGGGCATGAGGGTCATTAAGTGAATCTGGCTTTCCTCCTTGACTTTGCTTGTCAGAAAGCAGGTAGGAAGGGAACACCTGGCCCAAGGATGCTGCAACTGTGGTAAATATATGCTGGTTACCAAGGACCAGAATTTTAATCATGTGACCATGGGAATGGTGCAACAGCCATATGTGTGAGGACCTGTCATAAGTGACTTTGTTTCAGTGCATTTGTAACTTTGAGCAGTTGCTCAATGAATGGCTGTATGTTCCAGTATTTGAGAGGATGCCACAAAGAGGAGGGGGGCGGGGGGTTCAACTTATTTTCCAAAGAAACAGAAGGCAAGACAAGAAGCAACGAATGGAAACTAATCAAGGAGAGAAGCAACCTGGGATTAAGGAGAAACTTCCTAACAGTGAGGACAATTAACCAGTGGAACAGCTTACCACTAGAAGTTGTGTGTGTTTCATCCCTGGAGGCTTTTAAGAAGAGATTGGACAGCCACTTTTATGAAATGGTATAAGATCTCCTGCTTGAGCAGGGAGCTGGACTAGAAGACCTCCAAGGTCCCTTCCAGCTCCATTCTGATTTTTACAAGTACCTCTGCACACTTGTAAAACTCTGCAGTGCAACTGCAGGGAATAACAGACTCAAGGCAGCAGTATCTTAAGCGATAATCATAGTTACTTGCTGCTTAACTTCCTTGCATACGATTTCCAGATTTTGCCCGTAGAAATCAAAAACCTTTTAAATTCTGATTGTGAGTCCCCTCTTAAGTCTATTCTAGGTTTAATATCCACTCATCTTGCTGATGGTGCCCCAAACTTCACTTGCTATTCTAAGAAAAGGGAATTAATTCTCCTCCACCCACTTTCTCTGCTGGTTCAAAGCCCAGGTTTTTATGCACGAGCGCAAACAGTGCGGTGGTTAAAATGGGGTATTTAGACTGCAGGTTTTGCTTTGTGGCAACCGTTTTAAACCTGTAGACATGTTGGACTGAAAACACTGTAATTGTCAGCCAGTCTGGCTGGAAGGAGGGTTGTCTGAACATTTGGCAGACTTCAGCTGGAAAGTATAAATATAGAGGTTGGATTTGGGAGATGTTCCCCTCGTGGGTGTGTTCATTCTAGCAGAAGCTGCCTGTTTCCAACAGCATAATCTTTGGGGCTGTCAGAGATGTGGGCTACTTGTGGGCTAAAAAGCTTCAATTTCTAAACCCTGCACATTACTGAAAAAACAATTGCTACCCACCTGCCTTCCATGAGGACCTGCATACTGCACGAGTCAAAAAGAGGGCTGTGAAAATATCTACAGACCCCTCACATCCCAGACATAAATCGTTTCAACACCTACCCTCAAAACGAAGCTATAGAGCCCTGCACACCAGAACAACTAGACACAAGGACAGTTTTTTCCTGAACGCCATCACTCTGCTAAACAAATAATTCCCTCAACACTGTCCAGCTCTTTACAAAGTCTGCACTACTATTACTATTAATCTTCTCATCACTCCTTATTGCCCATCCCCTCCCACTTGTGATTCTGACTGCAACTCTGTCGCTTGTATCCTTACAATTTATATAGTATGATTTGATTGTTGATTGTACCCTATGACTATCATTAAGTGTTGGACCTTATGATCCTTGATTCTTAATGAATGTATATTTTCTTTTATGTACACTGAGAGCATTTGCACGAAGACAAATTCCTTGTGTGTCCAATCACACTTGGCCAACAAAGAATTCTATTCTATTCTATTCTATTCTATTCTATTCTATTCTATTCTATTCTATTCTATTCTATTCTATATTCTATTCTATTCTATATTCTATTCTATCCTACCCTATTATTCTATTCTATTCTATTCTATTTTCTATTCTATTCTATTCTATTCTATTCTATTCTATTCTATTCTATTCTATTCCTACTCTACTCTATTCTTTTTCTATTCTATTCTATTCTATTTCTATTCTATGCTATTCTATTCTATTCTTGTTGTACTCTATGACTCTTATTAAGTGTGGTACCTGATGATTCTTGATTCTTGACGAATGTGTCTTTTCTTTTATGTACACTGAGAGCTTATGCACCAAGACAAATTCCTTGTGTGTCCAATCACACTTAGCCAATAAAAGAATTCTATTCTACCTATCTACTAAATCATCTTGAGAAATCAGGCTGCCTCCTCCACATAGCACAGAGTTCAACTTAAAATTGTTTCATCCTTTTCTTTCTTCTCCCCATCCAGGTTGATGAGTTAAACATATTTACACGGGTAATTTTTGTATGCTGGGATTTGGTCTGCTCAGGTTTATGGCCTCATGGAATTCTGTCCTGTTTACAGGTAGTCCTCGACTTATAACCATTTGTTTAGTAGCCATCTGAAGTTACGGTGGGAGAGAATAAAGTGGCTTAGAACTGGTCCTCAAATTTAGGGCCATCGTAGCATTCTCATGTGGTCACATGACTGAAATACGGGTGCTTGAAACCAGCATGTATTTACCATGGTTTGCAGAATCCCAAGGTTAAGTGATCACCATTTGGGGCTTTTTCTCAGCTGGCTTCTGAAAAAAAGTCAATAGAGGAAGCTAGATTCACTTAACAACCTCACGGCTGACTGAACAACTGTAACAATTCACTTAACAATCATGGCAAAAATGATAAAATTGTGTGCTACTGTTCTGACCCAAACCCTTTTCCAATAAAACAAACACGAACCAAAGGGAACAGAAACCTTTTAATGATTCTTACGAATCCCCAGTTAAAAGGCTGCTGCAAACTAATTAACTTTGATAAGCACGAGCCTCGCCAAAACTATGCGAGGCTGCCAAGAATAACAGATAAGGTTACCTAGAAATATTTCACAACACAAGAGTCTTCAAATACTAACTAAGATACTGCAATGTCCACGAGGCTCGAGTTTCAAAACATCTAAGTAGAAGTAGTCCTTGACTTACAACCATAAATGAGCCCAACATTTCTGTTGCTGCGCAAAAGAGTTGTTAAGTGAGTTTCGCCCCAGTTTTATGACCTTTGTGGCCACAATTGTTGATTCACTGCAGTTGTTAAGTTAGTAACACAGCTTTTAAGTCCATCTGGCTTTTGCTTGTCAGAAGGGGATCCCATGACCCCAGGACATGGCAACCGTCATAAATACATGCCAGTTGCCAAGAGCATCCAAATTTTGATCGCGTGACCGCGCGGGGACGCTGCAACAATTGTAAGCGTAAAAAAAAAAGTCATAGGGTCACTCTTCTCATTGCCGTTGTGATTTTGAACATCACTAAACGAATGGGTTGTAAGTTGAGGATTACATGGTCTCAGTGGGAGGATAGAAATCCAACAGAGGAATGAAAGGAAATAAACCACTCTTTACACTCACCTGCTTTCATTCTGCATTTCCTCGCTTGTAAATTTTCACCAATGTGGGTCACGTACGGGTTTGTAGATTTTAGGAGAAAAGTGAGGGCAGAAGAGGGGAAGTAAATAAAAAGAACCAGACTGACAGGCTGGGAAGACATGCGTCCACCTGTTCATTAATCGCATTTATTGCCTCCCCACCCACATTTCATCACTTTAATGCACGGTTTGCTTTCGGTTGTTGTTGTTTTTTTCCCCCTGATCATGGGAGTGGCTGTGTTTGTACAGCCTAATGATTTTACAGGCAGTCCTCGAGGTACGACTGTCCTGGCGCTTGCTCACGACATATGCTGTGGCAATTGTAAATCAGGTGGGTCATAATGACCAGTCTGACCTTTTTTTTTTTAACCACCTTTTTTGTGGCAGCTGTAAAAGGAAGGCTGCAGTCATTCAGTTGAACCCATTGGGTGGTTTTCAACACCCTGGTGTTTTGCACACTTGTATTTTGCATGGTTTTTTTTAAAATCAAAAACGCTGTAAAACACATTCACGTCGCCACAGGATACGGCCAATGGCTGTAAAGGCAGCCATTTTGCTTAGTATGGTCACGTGACCACGGTGGGGAGGTAGAGGCGAATGTCAGAACTTCAGAACTTTGGCTTATAACTTCTTTTTGCAGGTAGGCCGCAACGTCGAACAGTCACTACCCAACTGGTTGTAAGTTGAGGACTGCCGTGTTTCCCCAAAAATAAGACCGGGTCTTATATTATTTTTTTGCTCCAAAAGATGCATTAGGGCTTATTTTTAGGGAACTATGGTTCTAAATGCGGCTGCCTGGCTGACAATCTTAACTGGGGCTTATTTTGGGGGGTAGGGCTTATATTACGAGCATCCTGAAAAATCATGCCAGGGCTTATTTTCCTGTTTGGGTCTTATTTTAAGGGAAACAGGGTACCTGTAACACAATAGTTCTCAAATTTTGCAATTTTAAGATGTGTGGACTTCAACTCCCAGAATTCTCCAGCCAGCATGGGAATTAAAGCCCACCCGTCTTACAGTTGCCAAATTTGAGAAACGTGAAATTAATCCATTGTTGAGGTTTTGCACTGAGCATCCTCTTGTTCTGACCCAAACCTTGTTCCAAGGAAACAAACATCAAACAGAGATAAAAGCAAAACCTTTGAATGCCTCTCTGCGAATTCCGTTCATTCACGGTTAAAAGGCTATTACAACTAATGGTCTCTGATAAGAACGAGTCTTGCCAAGGTTGTGCAAGGCTGCCAAGAAAACTAGATAAAGTTGCCAAGAAATATTTCAAACACAAAGAGTCTCCAAGCACAACTAAGAGAGTCCGAACGTGCACCAGGCTTGAGTGCAAAAACTTCTTTGCTTCCTGCAAAGAACTCCAGTTTCTCAGCTGGCTTTTATCTCTTAAGGGAGGGGCCATTACCTTGCAGCCTTACTCCCGAGTCACCCATGCTGCTGAAGCTACTCTTTCCTTTGAGCAGCCCTGTGCGCACACGCACTGGGCACAGGCTCCTCTTCCTCACTGCTGCCAGCCCCCACAATCTCCGAAGGCAGCACTCCACTCCCTGATGGTCCTGGCCCCATCCCTGCATCACACGCAGGCCCCTCATCCGAGTCTTTGCTCTCCGAGACCTCAGCCGTCCACACCTCCTGCCGGCGAACCACGTCTATAAACTAAAAGCTGATTACAGGTAGTCCTCGACTTACAACCATCTGTTTAGTGACCAATGTTACAACAGCACTGAAAAAAAGTGACTTACGGCCACTTTTTACACTTATGACTGTTGCAGCGTCCCTATGATAATGTGATCAAAATTTAGATACCTGGCCATTGACTCACATCTATGACGGTTGCAGTTTCCTGGGGTCACACGATCCCCTTTTGCAAACTTCCAACGAGCAAAGTCAAATGGGAAGCCAGATTCACTTAACAAACGGGTTAACTAGTTTAAGAACGTTAGTGATTCACTTAACAAACATGGCAAGGAAAGTCGTAAAATGGAGAAAATCTCACTTTCTCTCAAATTTCTCACTGAACAACATACATTTTGGGCTCAGTTATGGTCTTAGGTTGAAGACCACCTGCGGGAGAGATTTATTTCCCCGACAATTCTAATTCGGGGTATTTTCTCTCGCTTAACAACTGTGGCCAGAAAGGTCATAAAATGAGGCAAAACTAACTCAAACAACTGTCTCACTTAGGAATTAAAATGTTGGGCACAATTGTGGTCATAATGCTACATCAATTCTGCAAGAGTATCGGTGGGGTCTTTATTTATAATCTTTATTGTCAGATGTTCCAGCCCAGTTTTTCCTCCCCGCAGTCCAGAAAAATAAGGAGGGAAGGCCAAATTGAGATGCCTGGTGGCTTTTTGCCAGTTTCTCTGCACTCGCCAGTTTCACTCCCTTAAAGTCACAGGGGTGATTGACAAACAGCTGTTCAGTTCCAGTTCTCTTAGCTCATTGCCCAATCCGGGTGGGACAGCCTCACCTTCTCTCTAGCACAGTTTCTGCCCTGGTATCTTCCCGTGTTTTCAATCACAGGATTTGAACTCAGGACAGAACCAAGCAGAGTCAACAGGCTGACCAGGTGAGAAAAGGTGATCACGTGACCCCCAGGACATTGCAACCGTCATAAATATGGGTCCATTGCCAAGCATCTAAATTTTGATCATATAACCATGGGGATGCTGCAATGGTTGTGTGAAAAACGGACATAAGTCGCTTTTTGCAGTGCTGTTGTAACTGCGAATGGTCAGTAAATGAAACATTGCCAGTCAAGGACTATCTGTAACTGTTTTCAGGGCTGTTGTGACTTCGAATGGTCAGTAAATGAAACGCTGCAAAGTCTAGTACTATTTCTGTTTGCTTGACAAAAGGCAGGATCAGGATGGGAAGAGCCTGCAAATCAATGTAAAAATATTTGGGGGAAGCCAATAATGTTGCTGTCTGTCCTCACACATTAACTGATTTTTCCCCTCCCCCTTGAATATCTCCTTTTGGAGATGAATTACACACACACACCCAGCACAATGGCTGATAAAAACTAAGAACTTAAGGAGAAAAATGAGTAGAGCGTGCGTTCTGCATTTCGGTTATCAATTTCTTTTCTTGACTAAATACACATATGGCCAAAGGAAAAAAAAAGGGGGGAAACATGTAAACTTTGGGTGGAAAGCAATCCGGATTCCATATGCTCATAAATATTACCGAATTTCGTTCCTCCGATGCATATGGTTTCTCCAAACTAAATATGACAGCAAAACCTTCCTTCACAAACATTACCAGAATGTCACCGATGCGTTTTTGGCTGCCTTTCCCTCTTTCCGTGTTTGGCTGTCCCACCACATTCTCAATAAATGCTGAATTCCGTACTATGCACCTGGTTGTGCCCGTGCCTAGATCAAGAAGCTATCCTCGTGACCACTCCTGCCTTAGTCGCCTCTCGGTTGGACTACTGCAATGGGCTCTACGTGGAGCTGCCCTTGAAGAGTATCTGAAAAGCTTCAACGGGTGCAGAATGCAGGCAGTTATATATATTCCTAGTAGAGCTGTAGTGGTTGCCATTTCCCCCCCCTGGGTTCCAATTTGAGGTGCTAGTTTTGATTTTTAAAACCCTACATGGCCCAGGGACAGGCTGTCTGAGGGAACCAGCTTTCCAACAATTACATGTGCCAGTTCCAGCAGGGGAGGGCATGTTATGAGTCTAGCAACAATACAAGAGCACACAACAGATACAAACTCAATGTAAACCGCTCCAAACTCGATTGCAGAAAGTACAACTTCAGCAACAGAGTGGTCAATGCCTGGAATACTCTACCTGACTCTGTTGTTTACATCCTCTAACCCCACCACTCCTTTAACCTCAAACTATCCACTATTGACCTCACCCCGTTCCTAAGAGGTCTGTAAGGGGCGTCCCTGTCCTATTGTCCCCATTTATTTGTACCTATTTCCTGTATTCATACTCATGTTTATACTTATAGCTATTATCTCGTAAGCGATCAACAAATCAGATAAATAAATAAATAAATAAATAAAAATAGTTGGCTAAAGAGCTACACTTGGTGGACCTTGGCAGTGGGTTTTTGTCTGCTAGGGCAGTGGCCCCCAACCTTTTTTGTCCCACGGCCCGGTACCGGCATCACAAAATGATCCACGGACCGGTACCGGCATCAGCACGCACGACCAAGGCAAGGCGAGTCGAGCGACCGGCCAGCCAGCCTTCCCCCGCTTCTCCCCGCCACCTTCAACTCCTCCTTTGTACCTTTGTCGATGGGCTTTTTGGGCTCTTTCTTAATCTCCTCCTAACGCGAGACTCCATTGCCATCGGGACGGCTCTTTGTTCGAAGCCACACCCCCCCCCGACGAAACTAAGGCGCGAGGATTCCTTCAGTGCCCAAACGCCGCTTTCCAACCGACGACTGACAAGCTCACCCAGAAGCACTTTCTCAAGCGCCGTCAAAACAAGGTCCCCACTTCTTTGTGGCCCGGTAAAAAATGATCCACGGACCGGTACCGGTCTAGGGCCCGGTGGTTGGGGACCACTGTGCTAGGGCACCCACCCTATGGAATATTCCTCCCCTGAAGTGAGAGGCTGGTTCTATCACTTTCAACTTTCTGAAGCTCCTTCAAAATCTCATTGTGTCGTGTGCCCTGGGGAAGCCAAGCAATTTGTGAATGATTAAGGTGGCTATGTTATTAACCCCTCTTTGCTTAATACTCCTTTTTTATTTATCCATTTATTTATTTTTATCCTGCCTTTTATTATTTTTGGTAAATAACTCAAAGTGGAGAACATACCCAATACTCCTCCCTCCTCCTATTTTCCCCACAACAACAATGTGAAGGAGGTGAGCTGCCCAGCCCGGCTTTCATGCCTAGGCAGGACTAGAACTCACTGTCTCCTGGTGTGATTGGCCCAAAGTTTTCATGTGTAAGGCATAATTAGAATGCATCACCTCCTAGTGATTTACCCAAAGTCACCCAGCCTGTTAAGTCTGGGCGGTGGGTCCCAAGGAGAGACGAGACTCGAAGTAGTGACAACAGCTCTTTATTAGGAAACCAGATACTGAGACTAAAATCCCCAGCTGAGGCAGCTCCTTTTATAGAGCTGGCTGCGGCTAGGCAGCCTATGAC
Source organism: Notechis scutatus (assembly GCF_900518725.1). Next base: position 179,246 of record NW_020717153.1, on the reverse strand, counting down.
ATGCATTTGAGCTTGCCGCGCTTGGTTTTACCCAATCGCGGCAGCCGAATAAGAACCAATCAGAACGCTTAGTTTTGTCCAGTCATGGCCCAGCTTTTCCAGACCAATAGGAATGCAGGCCTACAAGCCTGCTAGTATGGAACACAGCCAGTTTCCATGCCTAAGGCAGAACTAGAACTCACTGTCTTCTGGTGATCGGCCCACAGTCACTCAGCTGACTTCCATGCCTAAGGCAGGACTAGAACTCACTGTCTTCTAGTTTCTAGCCTGGTGGTTGGGGAATTCTGGGAATTGGCAAGTTTGGAGATCCCTAGACCTTCATACAGCCTATCACCTTGCACGAACACTAGAGGGGGGGTTTCTTGGGGAAGGATTGTGTGGGTACCCTTCCATCGAGGAATCGGAGAAAGAGGGGCAATAACCACACACTTTGGAAAAGTTTAATTCACAAGGCCAAGATGATTTCCACGCTACTAACCTTTTAAGAAGACTGCATGAAATTAAGCTTTTGGTGCGGTAAAATCATAATTATCCAAGAGGGGATAGGGTTTTAATGGCTGCTCATTGATTATTGGGATTGCTAGAAAGGTCTTGATAATTACAAGTTGCCTGGAGCAGCAACAAAGGAGTGTAAATGAATAATTCCCACCTTCTCCACCTACCGGTTGTTTGGGACCTGGCCTCTTTTCAAGTTGGATGTCAAAACCTGTTATTTTCCACTTTGGAAATTAAACCGGTTCTGCTTTTCGTTGCTCACCTCACAAGCAGCCAAATTAAAAGCCCTTACTTTAGACAACTTTACTTAGGGGTTAACCTGTAGCTCCCACCAGCTCAACGCCGTAATTCTGCAGGGAAGAATCTATAAGGAATATTGAGGGAAACAATTCAGAGTGTTTTGATGCTTTCTATTTCCAAACTGTATGTTCCCTGCTGGAAACTTTCTGAGTTGCATGAAACCTCAGGCTCCCCCTACCCCACCCCACCCCGCTCCGAAACTGCATGTCTTCAGCAGGAAGGAAACATCCAGGATTTGACTGAATGGCAGAAGTTGGCGTAAGAGGGTTATTATTAGACTTGCAGCTGGCAGGAAATAGATGCCCTTTTTTTTGCTTTCTTGGAGCTGTCCCGCCAATCGATTATTCCAAGTCAGCAATTAGCTGACAGCAGCACATTTCCAGGTTCCTAAAAGTGGAAGCTGAAGAAAACAGGAAAAAGAAAAGTGGGGCTGGATGACCAAATAAGAGTCTCTTAGAGACATGGATTGTTTAAAAACAAAAGCAGATAATGGAGCAAAGAATGGCTAGATTGATCCTTGATGATTTCTATGTATTTCTCTCTCCCCCCAGCCTCCAGCTCCTCTTAGGTTGACATATGCTTCCACACTTTTTAGAATAACAGCATAACTCAGTTGGAAGGGTCCCTGGAGGTCTTCTAGTCCAACCCCCTATAGCCAGGGGTGGGATTCAAAATTTTTAACAACCGGTTCTGTGTGCCTGGCTTAGGTGGTGGGTGTGGCTTGGTGGTCCTGTGACTGGGTGGACATGGCTTGGTGTTCATGTTATTGGCTGGGCGTGGCCAACTCAACATCACTCACATCGAGGCACGCATCTCCTCGCCTGGCCTCTCATGACTGTGGGGATGCTGCAACAGTCGTAAGTGTGAAAAAATGGTCGTAAGTCACTTTTTTCAGTGCCGTTGTAACTTTGAATGGTCCCTCCACACAAGCAAAGTACCAGCAAAGGTAGTCCTGCCAAGAATGTAATAAGGGTTCACGGAGAGGCAGTTTCTGTAAGCAACACCAGAATGTTTCCTTCCTGCCTTCCTTACAGGATTAGGCCAGTCATTTCTTCTAACAACCGGTTCTCCAAACTGCTTAGTATGTTAACAACTGTTTCTAGCAAATAGGTGCGAACTGGTAGAATCCCACCCCTGGGTGTATGACATTGGAACTTTGGAACTGGGTCATAAAGCAGCTTTTTTCAGGTCCGTCATAACTTTGAATGATTACTAAGTGATTGATTATAAGTCGAGGATTGCCTGTAATTTTGAGGTAGACATATATAAATAGCTCTGACACAGGGCAATGACACGCCCCGGGTCATCTGTTGTGATGACCCAGAGCGTGGCACAAAAGCAACAAAGTCACAAAAGTAGGTAAAGTCCCTTTAATTCCACCAACTTGGCCTCCAATGTCCAGTTATCATCGGCTGGAGAAAAAACTCTCCCAAGAACAGTCTTCAAAGGGAAGAAATTCAGTTCCAACCCAAAGTACATATAGATTATAAATAAAAACCAACACAAACCATGCTGCAGCAATTACCAAGACAGGGCAGGATAAGGAATTATAGAACTCAAAAGATAACAAACACACACAGTTGGCAGGATGCCAGAACCCAGATAAGATGTGACAAAGATAATGCACGCTTTGCTTCCAGCAAAGTGCTGTGCGCAAACACCCTTTATATCCTGTTTTCCCAGCTGCAGCTAATTAAGGGAATCAGGGCCTTTTTCCCCCCCGTAACCCACATTACTCCCTTCTCCATTCCTCCCTGCGTGCCCTAGGATGAAGAGGGGGTGGGCCTGGGTCTTCCTCTGAATGCCCAGCCAGACTGTGCCCTTCCCCAGTTTTCTCCACGGGGGCATGACATCTGTTCTTAACATATGTGAAATTTAATGCCTTGACTAACATCATGCAGATAGTCCTCAACTTACAACACATTCATTTAGTGACTGTTTGAAGTTACAACTGATGCACTGATGACGTTATCTAGTTTGGGTCATGAAACGTCTGCAAGAAGACAAGGAAGCTCAGAGAGAACCAAGGAGGCCTCATTTCAACTCACAGTTCTGGAGAACCGGTAGCGGAAATTTTGAGTCGTTTGGAGAACCTACAAATCCAACCTCTGACTGGCCCCGCCCCCATCTCTTCTGTGCCTCCCATTGAGTCCCAGCTGATTGGCTGGGTCGTCTTTGGTTGCCCTGCACAGGAGAATGGAGCTGGAAAGCAGGTTAGTTGGGTGGGAAGGGAATGGGATTTTGCAGTATATCCTTCCCCTGGAGCTGGGTGGGAATGGAGATTGTACAGTCTCCTTCCCCTGCCACGCCCACCAAGCCACGCCCACCAAGCCACGCCCACAGAACCGGTAGTAAAAAAAAATTGAATCCCACCACTGGTGAGTGGGTTTCCATTTGGGGCTTTGAACCCCTCCCCAGAGAACTATTATCTGATTGCTGTCTATGGGAAGCAGACAAGCTCACTCTCTGCTTCCCCATAGACAGCAATTGAATAGTGTTTGAAGCTTTTCTTTGTTGGAATTGCTCCCCGGGGCAGATCAATGCTATAGGACAAATATTTCCCTAATGCGTGATTGATTTTGCTAACTAGGCCACCCTGTCTTTAGAGAAATCTGGTAGCGTGGTATAATAATTGAGCCAAAGCCTTCTTCGGCAGCCGTTCATTTGGGACTTGCTCCAACAAGATTTGCTGTTTTGCTTTTTGTTTTTTTTTAGGAAAAAAGGGAGGGGGAACTTGGCCAGAGACTGACAAAGAGTATTGCTTTAGCTAGCATGTCTAAGAGCAAGATGCAAATGTTTGCTTGCAATGAGCAAGGTTATGTACATCAGGGGTTTTCAAACTACTTAGGGCCATGAAATTTGCCCGTTTAAAAGAAGAAACTTCCCAGAAGTCCTGATCAAAAGGCTTTTCATCTAGAGATGGAAATTAACTTAATTTGAGTGAAGGTTTTTTTTTTTTAATTTTTAATTTTGCTGTTAGTCTTTCCTAGAACCTTATAAAATGTTCATAGAATTCCAGAGACTATAATACTAAAATAATTCCCCCGTTGCATGAAATTCTCATTTCTGTCTCTTTCAAGGACTTTAGATTGTACCCTCCAGTTTGCATGGAAAAACCTTCCAATATTTCTGCCTCATACTGTACCTCCCTCTCTCTCTCTCTCTCTCTCTCTCCCTCCTTCTTTCTCTCCCTCCCTCCTTCTCTCTCTCAACATCCTCATGGCACATAATACCATATGTGGTGGACATGTAATGAAGCTAAAAAATATTGGACAAAAATATGCTCATGGTTGGAAGAGATGATACAACAACGTATTGACTTAAAACCAGAAATATTCCTGTTGGGGATCCTACCTGAAACTTACACCGAAGAAAAGGTATATTTGACTATTCATGTGATAACTGCAGCGAGAATTGTATTTGCTCAAAACTGGAAAAAGGAACAGATCCCTACCAAAGAAAATGTGATTAGGAAAATATTAGAATGTGCAGAAATGAATAGATTAACACTTGTAACTAAAGAAAGACAGCAAACTGAATATTATAAGGCATGGGAATTTGTGCTGTCCCAGCCAGTCTATGGGAATTGGATAGTTACTTAGGAATTATGAGCTGTCTCCTTAAGGGAATGCATCATGGTAAATGTAGTTAAAGGTATCCTGGGAAATGTAGTTCACGTCACGTGGCCACATCTGTAATCCCGATTGGTCACTAATTAGACCCTTGATGGGTTGGGGGAGTTTTCCTCACTTTTTGCCTGAACTCCCTAACTCATGGCAGCTGCTTTCTATCGCTACGAGATGGGTTAGGAGATAACCATCTTTTACTACAAGGCAGATATGCAAAGGATTGGTCATTAAAGAAGAACTTCGTCACAAATGTGAGTTATGAGGATGCCTGATGAACCAATAAATGTACTTTATTATGGACGTCTTGTTGAGTTTATTATCTGCATCTGCACAGCTTAAAAATCCACTACTGTGCAGAAGACAGAAAAGTAAAAGATGACAGAAAAGAATTATTCTATCAATGGTTAGAAAAAAAATATGAAAGCTACATATAATTAATGGATTAGTTAAGGACAATAGATATTTTTTTTCAGAAATAAATAAGCTAAGAAGAAAGATAAAGAGATAGTGATATTAAGTACAATAAATACAATAAGATAAGACTAGAGAATAATACTATGTAATGCATGTGACTGTAAACATTAAGTGTATTGCACAAGGTATTTGTAACCAGATGACACGTCGTCAAATGGAAGAAGATATATTTGTAATTAAATTAAAATAAAAAATATATTAAAAAAAACATCCTCATGGTCATATAATCAAAATTCAGATGCTTGGCAACTGACTCATATTTATGACAGTTGGGTATACGCCGTGGACTGCATGTCACAGGTAACAAGGAGCTCATTTCCCAGGATTATTTTCCTCTTCCTTTTTATTAAAATATATTGATATTTAAAATTACGGAGGCGGGGGCATTGATTCTCATCCATCCCTTGTAAATAAAGCAGGTCACAATCCAGCTTTTGCAGCTGTTAAACTCTCAGCTCATTAAGGTTCAGCCAACCAAAGCAAATGAATGGCTTAGTTCCCACTTGGCGGGGGGCTGGAAATGCATCTATCAAGTTGCTTATTAAACTTGCTTGATCGCCTCCCCCTTACCCTTCCTGATTTGGAAATCGGTGGACAGAGAGTGACTTCTGTAAAAATAGGGGGAGGACTTCACGATACTGGGATTCCCTGTTCGCTGCTGGGACGATGATGTAGGCTTGTAGATTAGGAAACCTTGTTGATTACCCTTCCTCTGTCAAGGATCTTGGAGTACTCATATCAAACGACCTAAGCTCCAGAGCTCACTGCAACAACATTGCCAAAAAGGCATTAAGAGTTGGAAATCTAATCTTACGAAGTTTCTCCTCTGGAAATGTTTAATTGCTAACCAGGGCATTCAAAACCTTTGCTAGACCAGTGCTCGAGTACAGCTCATCTGTCTGGAATCCGCACTGTAGATCGGGCATTAATACAATCGAGCGAGTCCAGAAGTATTTCACGAGAAGAGTTACTACACTCCTCTGCTTGCAACAGAATGCCCTATATCATCAGGCTTGAAATTTTGGGCTTGGACAACCTTGAACTACGCCACCTACAGTTAGACTTAAGCTTAGTACACAAAATTATCTGCTACAATGTCCTACCAGTCAATGACTACTTCAGCTTCAACTGCAACAATACAAGAGCACGCAACAGATACAAACTCAATGTAAACCGCTCCAAACGTGATTGCAGAAAGTACAACTTCAAGCAACCAAGTGGTCAATGCCTGGAATGCACTACCTGACTCTGTTGTTACATCCTCTAACCCCCACACACACTTCTTTACCCTTAAACCATCCACTATTGACCTCACCCTACTCCCAAGGGGTCTGTAAGGGGCGTGCATAAGTGCACCATCGTGCCTGCCGTCCCTGTCCTATTGTCTCCATGTATTCGTACCTATTTCCTGTATTCTTACTAGTGTTTATACAGTACTTATACCTATTATCTTGTAAGTGATTGACAAATCTAATCAAACAAACAAACAAACAAACAAACAAACAAACAGACTGTAGAGAGCAATAGCACTTAGATTTATATTCCACTTCATGGTGCTTCACAGCCCCCTCTAAGCGGTTTACAGAGTCAGCCTATTGCCCCGAACAATTTTGGATCCTCATTTTACCCACCTCAGAAGGATGGAAGGCTGAGTCAGTTCAGGTTCGAACTCATAGCTGTGGGCAGAGTTAACCTGCAATACTGCATTCTAACCGTAAGTAAGTAAGTAAGAAAGTGCCATAGAAATTGCCCTTAGACTTATATACTGCTTCATCGTGTTTTACAGCCCCCTCTAAGCAGTTTACAGAGTCAGCTTCTTGCCCCCAACAATCTGGGTCCTCATTTTACCGACCTCAGAAGGATGGAAGGCTAAGTTAACAATGGGACAATCAAGTCAGGTCCGAACTCATGGCTGTGGGCAGAGTTAGCCTGCAATACTGCATTCTAACCCCTATGCCTCTTAGGCCATATATGTCATTTCTGGCTACAGAGATTTCAGAAAAATGATATCAAGAACTAGCTCGATACCTATGCTTCGCTACGAAACTATGTGATCAGGCTTAGTTTTGGGAGAGGAAAATAAGGGGGAAAAAAAAATCTGCCTCTGCCTACCAGCATCCATTGTATTCATCTGCCTAGCATCCTGTCAGTGTGTGAGAGAGTTGAGGACTGTTTGGAAACTGAAACAAGTATTTGCTGTGTGAGCAAGAAGGAGACAGCAAGGAGCTTGGGCGTGGCTTAGCTCAACTGTTCTGTACTAAAGCTGCTTGGTGCTGTGAAGCTGAAACGGAAACTCCTCTGCTTGTGTTTTGCATTTGGAACAGATTTCTTTTTTTCAGGTGGGGAGGGGGAGTAGAACTCCTTAGCATCAGAGCGTGTTAATAATAATAACATAGGAAATACTAATGCTCTGATGGTCATTTCAAAAAATCCTTTCTTAGTGAGCCCCTAGAAGCCAAGAGGGACATATGTGGCAAATGTCAAGTTTGTAATATATATATATATATAAATAAATAATATATATATGTTGAGTCTTAACCCACTTAATTTCCCCACATCTTCAGTGTCTTTCCCTCCCTTTCTGCTTGTAATTTATTGTGGTTGTTCTCCCTTTCCTTATCTCGGTTACGGACAGTGGAATGTCTCCTGAGTTTTTTTTTTCTCCCAGCTGTCTTGCAGGCAAGGAAAACCTTTAACTCAAAAATGTCCACTGATTCGGCATCTCAATCTTTGTACACAAACACAGCACAAACCTTTCTCCTGGCCTTTCACACTCTCCTAAGCTCCTCCGTGCTACTCCTCCTTTCCTCCGTGCTGTTCTTCCTGGACCTCTGCCACCTCTGGGTCTTTCCTCCACCCCAAATTAACCAGCATATCCTATAGCATCTGAAATACGGCCTCTCCTTTTTCCTTTATTCTATACTGAAGGCAAGTAGACGCCACTATGCAGGAGCGTCCTGGCGTTTTCTACTTTCCTGTCTGCTGTACATGCTTCTGGTCTTGTTCTGAATCGTCCATTTTCCCTTAAAAAAAATATTGGCACAAACTGCAGCCAGGTACTTCCACTTCCTTCCCTTTCTTCCTCCCTCCTTTCCTTCTTCTCATCTCTTCTTCCTTCCTCCCATCTCTTCTTTTCCCCCTTCCTTCCTTCCTTCCTTCCTTCCTTCCTTCCTTCCTTCCTTCCTTCCTTCCTTCCTTCCTTCCTTCCTTCCCTCCCTCCTTCCTTCCCTCCCTCCTTCCTCCTTCTCATCTCTTCTTTCCTCCTTCTCATCTCTTCTTTCCTCCTTCTCATCTCTTCTTTCCTCCTCTTCTCTTTCCTCTTCCTTCCTTCTTTCCTTCTCCCTCCTTTCCTTCATCTGATCTCCTTTCTTCTTCCATCTCTTCTCTTTCACCTTCCTTCCTCCTTAACTCCCTTCCCCCTCCCCACTTTTCCTTCCTTCTCCCTCCT
>NW_020717153.1:76737-98588 GCF_900518725.1 Notechis scutatus | reverse complement strand
AGAATTCCTCAGCCAGCCATGCTTGTGGACTTCAACTCCCAGAATTCTGGCAGTTGAAGTCCACAAATCTTAAAGTTGCCAAGGATGGGGACCCCTGTTCTAAGATTCTTGGCTTCTCACCTCCGTTTGGGTGAAAGTGCAGTGGCAAGGGGGGCAGAACAACCAGTTACGGGCCTTGCCAGGTTAGGGAACAGAGTGAAGCTCTCCAGCAAGGGTGTGTTTGGGTGGAATTGCCCCTTCGTTGCCCTGAACTGAGGCCACGTCAAAATGATTTTTTTCCAGGATGCCGAAGAATGCGATAAAGCTGGAAGCGTGGCCACATGCCAAGCTATCATGAGAGCAGTGATCGGGATTGGGATTGAAGAGGAAGATCGCAAGCACACCTGGATGGAAGATGCTGATAGTGTAAGTGCAAGGCCTCAGGTGTGAAACTGAGGACAGGACCAAGAGGTAGAATAAGAGGTGGGATGCTGTAGCCTGTCTTGCGTTACCTATTCCTTCCAGGAGCCATGGTGGCACAGTGGTTAGAACAGCACTATAGCAATAGTCATTAGACTTATATACCGCTTTACTGTGCTTTACAGCCCATCCTAAGCAGTTTACAGACGCAGCCTCTTGCCCCCAACAATTTGAATCTTCATTTTTACCCATCTCGGAAGGATGGAAGGCTGAGTCAACCTTGAGCCTGGTGAGATTCAAATCACCAAATTGCAGGCAGCCGGCAGTCAGCAGAAGTAGCCTGCAGTACTGCATTCTCACCACTGCGCCACTGTGGCTCTTGAATGCAGTATTGCAGGCTGGTCTGCTCACTGCCAGGAGTTCGAATCCTGACAGGCTCAAGGTTGACACAGCCTTCTGTCCTTCCAAGGTTGGTAAAAATGAGGACCCAGATGGTTGGGGGCAATGGGCTGACTCTGTAAACCGCTTAGAGAGGGCTGTAAAGCACTGTAAAGCGGTATATGACTTTATTGCTGTTCCTACTTTTTTGTTATCACTTTTATCAGTTGACACCTCTCAGTCTGCCTTTTTAGGATCGGGGCTACCTCTAAATTTTTTTTCATCATTTTGTTCCAATGAGAGCAAAGAAGTTCTGAATTGCAATTTAGATCGGGTGTCTCTGGTGGATGTGTATAGGTAGTCCCCTACTTACAACCCAAATGGAGGCCAAAATTTTAGACTCGGGATGAATTGTCTGCAAGTGGACTGATGATGTTACCTAGTTGGGTAACAAAATGTCTGCAAGAAAATAAGCTGTCAGCCCTGGAGCCATTTCCGCCCCCGGCACCTTCCCGTTCCTCCAGCCCAACTAATCTCCGCTGTGGCAGCCCTGAAGGTGCCAGGGGGAAATTACTATCTGAAATAGTATAGGTCAGTGGTGGCTAACCTTTTGGGGCTTCTGTGCCAAAAATTCCGTGCCTATTAGCGTGTGCGCACTCACGTGCCAGCACTCAGAATGCAATGCACCCCCCCACGCCCCCGATGCATGCGCGCACAATCCCCCCTCTGTCACCCCCTTACCTGCACTGTGCCTCACAGCTGATTTTTTGGCTGGTTTGTGGCCTTTTTTGGCCTACCAGAGGCTTAGAAAAAGACTCTTCAAGGCTTTTCAGGAGGAATAATAGGCCCATTTGGTCACTTTCGGTATTACAGGAAGTGACGAAACAGGCCTATTCCTCCTGAAAAGCCTTGCAGAGGCTTTTTCCAAGCCTCTGGGAGGCCAAAAAAGGCCTGAAACCAGCAGAAAAATCAGCTGTGAGGCGTGCACATGTGCAGTGAGGTAAATTTGCCTGCGGCTCGCATGCGGCTCACTTGCCAGCACAAATGGCTCTGCATGCATGCCATAGGTTCACCATCACGCGTATAAGTTCTCCTGCTTAAGCAGGGGGATGGACTAGAAGACCTCCAAGGTTCCTTCTAGCTCATTCATTCTACTCTAAAGCACATGAGCACGGGGATGCTGCAGCGGTGCTAAGTGTAGAAAAACATCCACAGATCCTATTTTTCAGTGCTGTTGTAAGTTCGAACGGTCCCTAAAATGAACCGTTGTAAGTCGAGGACTGCCTGCATAGATAAGATTATGAGGTAGGTCACTCAAAAAAGGCTTCTTCGACCTGTCGTCTTTTTTTCCCCCCCACAGTGTGTGGCACACAATGCCTTGGAGTGTGCCAGGGCAATTTATGCTTACGCCCTGCAAGTTTTCCCCAGCAAGAAAAGCGTCTGGTTACGAGCGGCTTATTTTGAGAAGAACCACGGAACAAGGTACGTCCCTGGGTGCCGTTTCACAAACATTTTTTCCCCTCAGAAAGCTGGTTGTGCCAATTGTTCCGGCGATGGTTTTCACTTCACTTGTTTCCACGTGAGGGGAACGGATTCAGGGTGGTTTTTTTTCCTACGGCTCTGTTTTTAAAGACAAAAAAAAAATGCACCTGGAGGATTACAGCCTCTCCGTCCCGGGGCCTTTGAGGCTTCCTCCATTGTCACTTTCTTGGCCCTTCTGGATGTCCAAAACAATCTCTCCTTTTTGGTCATCGCCCGTGAGATTCTTAAACATGACACGGCCTCTAACGAATGCCTGTAGCACATCCAGGAGTGGGGTTCAGCTGGTTTGGACTGGTTCAAGCCAACTGGATGTTAAATTTACACCTGGTTCGTTGAACCAGTAATTGAACCGGCTGGCTGGCCCCTCCCTCCCCTCCCAGGAGTCTCCACGTGGCCCGTTTTGGATGCAGGTAAGTGCAGGATCCACACAGAGAAAAATGGGAAAAAATGGGCCTTCCGAAAGTGGCCTCCTGACTCTGGGGGAGGCCATTTTCGCCCTCCCAGAGGCCCGAGGGAAGCCTCCAGACTCTGGGGAAGGTGAAAAATGGCCCTCCCGGAAAGTTCCGGAAGTTTGGAAACCGGCCTGTTTCCAGCTTCTGAGGGAGGCTGTTTTCGCCCTCCCAGAGGCTCGAGGGAAGCCTCTGGACACTGTGGAAGGCGAAAAACTCCCACACCCACCATGGCCATGCTCATCATGGCCATGCTCTCAGCGAACCGGTTGCTGGGATTTTTGAATCCCACCCCTGGGCACACCTTGTAAAAATTGCATACAGGTAGCCTTTGACGTACGAAGAGAATTGAGTCCCGAATTTCCGTCGCTAAGAGAAAAGTTGATAAATTGCGGCCCCCGCTTCGCGAGGGGGAGAAACTAATATTGCTTCGATATTATTTATCAATATTCAACCAGGGAGGATAATATATGTGTATGCGTTTTGGTCTTTGGTCTTTTTTTAATGCACATTTTAAAAAATGTTTTGTCTACTTTTGGGAAATTTTTCCCCTTTTTCTATTTTTCCAATTAGTACTGTATTTTAACTTTCTGAATAAAATGCTTAGGGTGGCCTCGACTTACCACTTACAATTGAGTCCTAAATTTCTGTTGCTAAGTGGGACATTTGTTTAGTGAGCTTTGTCCCGTTTTTTGTGACCTTTCTTGCCACAGGTGTTAAGTGAATCGCTGCAGATGTCATGTTAGCAACATGGTTGTTAAGTGAATCTGGCTTCCCCATTGTCTTGGTTTTTCAGAAGGTCACAAAAGGGGATCACATGACCCTGGAACACTGTGACCGTCATAAATATGAACCAGTTGACAAGCGTCTGAATTTTTGATCATGCGACCTTGGGGATGCTGCAGTAGTCATAAGTGTGAAAAATGGTCATTAAGTCACTTTTTTCAGCACCGTTGTAATTTTCAGAACGGTCACTAAACGAACTTGGTGTAAGTCGAGGACCACCGGTATTGCTTCTTTAAATTTAAAATCACACGTTAGAAGCCCGGACATTTGCATTCTAATTTCCTCGGGTTTCTGTCTTATTTTCAGGGAATCGTTGGAAGCTCTTTTGCAAAGGGCGGTGGCTCACTGTCCCAAGGCTGAGGTCTTGTGGCTCATGGGGGCAAAATCCAAATGGTTGGCCGGAGACGTCCCTGCGGCCAGGAGCATTCTGGCCTTGGCTTTCCAGGTGAGTGTCAGGGTTCCGACGATTGCCCGAATGAAATCACGAGCCTCGAGCCAAGCTTCAAAAGAATCCAAAAGATTTATTAGGAGCAACATGTCCGGCACTAACCCATATGAAGCCAACTCTGAGACACATAATTTACTATCAGCTACGATCCTGTTTCTCCCCCACCCTCCCTGGGTGTGTCATTAAATCAGATTCTCCAATGAAACACCTTCACGGGCTGGGTGTCCTCAATCACACTCTCCAAGGAAGGATTTTCGAGGGTAGACGATCCAGTATCCTAGGCTACAATCTCCACAAGATAAGTGTGGAATGTGCTTCTGGCCTTCACCCGCTGCGCTGCTCCCTCAGGCCTCCCCCCGCCCCTTTCTTATGGCAATTCGGAACCAGGCATAGGAAAGATTTACGAGTTGACACGACTGCTTTGGAACATAGGGCTAAATGTTTCTAGCCGTCTTTCTCAGTCTTGACAACTTGAAGAGGTGTGGACTTCAACCCTCAGAATTCCGCAGCTTTCCTGCATAGGGCAGACGGTTGGACGCCTTTACTGTTTCTCAGCCATACCAACTTGAAGCGTGGACGTCAATTCCCAGAATTCCCTAGCCTGCATGCCCCGTTTTCCCGCCCTTTGTGAACCCCCGCCACCCGGAATGAGCTGAAAACGGGGCATGCAGAGGCCGAAAACAGGGCACGCGTAGGCCAAAAACGGAGCGCGGAGGCCAAAAATGGGGCGCGCAGAGGCAGCAATAGGTGATGGCAATCCCTGCAGCCTGAAATAGCTGATCGTCGGGAGGCCGAACCATCCGACAATCGGCTGCTTGTGTTAATCAGGCTGTGTTGAAGCTGAAACAGGCTGTTTGCCGTTTGCTGCCAGGAGGCAAACAGCTGGGAGGCAGAGGCCGAAGGGTGCGGCGGGGTGGGCGGGGCTTCGGCAGTATTTCCTGTATAAGACGCATAGACATTTCCGCCCACTTTTGGGAGTGGAAAATAGTGTGTCTTACGCACCGAAAAATACGGTACTTAGATGTTACCTTAACAATTCTTAGGTCCTTGGTTAGGACCTGAACTGTTAAAGTTTTTACCAGTCCACAGACTATGAATCAAATTGAAGATGAAATAATAGCAATAACAACGATAAATAAAGGAAGTTATTATTTATATACATTTATATATTAAGCACCAAGGACCCCACAGTTCAGCCCTCCTGCTTTCTAATCTGGTGCCTTAACCTCCAGACCATGATATGTGATGTTTAGGCTCTCATGATATTCAGCTAGCACAAAGTGCCACGAAGAACAGCGTCGAAGTAGTGGAGGATTCAGCTGATACATACAATCCATGAAAGGGAATTTTTCTGACACTTCTTTCCTGACTTTTTCTCTCTTTGACTTATATTTTCAGGCCAATCCAAACAGTGAAGAGATTTGGCTGGCTGCCGTGAAGTTGGAATCCGAAAACAACGAATACGAACGAGCAAGGCGTTTGCTGGCCAAGGCCCGTAGCAGTGCCCCAACGGCTAGAGTAAGTCCACTCTTCTGGGAGAAGGCAAATCTGTTGAAAGGAATTCAGTCGTTAAGGCCTAGAGCTATGTTTTCAGCCAATCTGCTCGGTTCAGTATATCCCAACTTTGGCCTTTTCTAGCAGTATGGACTTCAACTCCCAGAATTCTTATCAGTGGCCATGCTGTCATGCCTAAGGCGGGAGTAGGACTCAAAGTCTCCCGGTGATTGGCCCAAAGTCACCCAGCCAGCTTTCATGCCTTAAGGCGGGACTAGAATTCATAGTCACCTGGTGATTGGCCCAAAGACACCCAGCCAGTTTTCATGCCTAAGGCGGGACTACAATTCATAGTCTCCTGGTGATTGGCCCAAAGTCTCCCAGCTGTTTTTCATGCCTAAGGCGGGACTAGAACTCATAGTCTCCTGGTGATTGGCCCAAAGTCACCCAGCTGGTTTTCATGCCTAAGGCGGGACTAAAATTCATAGTCACCTGGTGATTGGCCCAAAGTCTCCCAGCTGGTTTTCATGCCTAAGGCGGGACTAGAACTCATAGTCTCCTGGTGATTGGCCCAAAGACACCCAGCCGGCTTTCATGCCTAAGGCAGGACTAGAATTCATAGTCATCTGGTGATTGGCCCAAAGTGGCTTTCATGCCCAGCTGGCTTTCATGCCTAAGGCAGGACTAGAACTCATAGTCTCCTGGTGATTGGCCCAAAGACACCCAGCCGGCTTTCATGCCTAAGGCAGGACTAGAATTCATAGTCATCTGGTGATTGGCCCAAAGTGGCTTTCATGCCCAGCTGGCTTTCATGCCTAAGGCAGGACTAGGACTCATAGTCTCCTGGTGATTGGCCCAAAGTCACCCAGCTGGCTTTCATGCCTAAGGCGGGACTAGAATTCATAGTCATCTGGTGATTGGCCCAAAGTGGCTTTCATGCCCAGCTGGCTTTCATGCCTAAGGCGGGACTAGAACTCTCAGTCTCCTGGTGATTGGCCTAAAGTCACCTAGTTGGGTGCCATGCTTAAGGCAAGACTAGATCTCAGAGTTTCTAATCTGGTGCTTTAACCACTTGAGCAAATTAACTCCCATGCTATAACTACTACCATTAATTTGTTATTAGTCCAATTTTTCTCATCCCCCCTCCCCCGCACAACATTGCTAAGCAGATCAAAATCCATATCTATAGTTTACAATCTTCCCATTTTTCCTTTCTAAGAGCTGGGGGGTGGCTAAGGAGCAACTTGAAACCAGCTGCTAGGCTGTTACAGTCAGCGGTGGAGCAGACGCTGTGCAGCCGAGTGGTTGTCCTCAGGACCACTGGCGAGCGTGTGCAAGGATCTAAAGAGTCTTGGAAGGTGGGGTTGGGGGGGGGTTCCCCCCTGGATTAGGGTCAAAGGTCAAGGGTCCTCGCTCCTCCTCCTCCAGGTCTTCATGAAATCCGTCAAACTCGAGTGGGTGCTTGGGAACATTGCTGCGGCCCAGGAACTCTGCGAGGAAGCCCTGAAGCATTATGAAGACTTCCCCAAGCTCTGGATGATGAAAGGGCAGATCGAAGAGCAGGAGGAGCTGATCGAGAAAGCCCGGGATGCTTATAATCAAGGAGTAAGCCTCTCCCGTTCTCTGAGACGATCGCGGGCTGTCTCAAAATGTATTTATCTCCGTGTGTGGCTAGTAGAATAGAATAGAATGGAATGGAATGGAATGGAATGGAATGGAATGGAATGGAATGGAATGGAATGGAATGGAATGGAATGGAATAGAATAGAATAGAATAGAATAGAATAGAATAGAATAGAATAGAATAACGGAGTTGGAAGGGACCTTGGAGGTCTTCTAGTCCAGCCCCCTGCTTAGGCAGGAAACCCTATACCCTTTCAGACCAATGGCTGTCCAATCTCTTCTTAAAATCTTCCAGTGTTGGAGCATTCGCAACTTCTGGAGGCAAGTCGTTCCACTGATTAATTATTCTCACTCTCCTTAGTTCTAGGTTGCTTCTCTCCTTGATTAGTTTCCACCCATGGCTTCTGGTCCTGCTGTCAGGATTCCAGCACGTAACCCCAATTAAATTATGAGTCTCGAGCCAAACTTCCAAAAGGATTTATTGGGAGTTCAAAGGTCCGGCACTGCCTGGGTGTAGCCGACTCTGAGACACATCATTCATTGTCACCCTTGACCCTGGTTTCCCCCCACGCCCTGGGTGTATTGTAATTCATATTCTCCAATGGGACACATCCATAGCCCAGAGTCATCAATCAGGCTCTCCAGGTAGAATTTTGCGCAGCAGAAACTTCAGCCACCTTGTTACTATCTTTGAAAACTTATTTATGGAATGCACTTTTGGTTGCCAAGCTGCTGCACTGCTCCCCCCTCCCTTTCTGTTGGCAGCTCTAAACAGACCATAGAAATATTTTATGAGTTGACACCCAAATTGTATAGTTAAAAGTCTGTAGAGATCCTCCGCCCTCCAGGTCATGGTTGTCCCAAAGGTGAAAATGATAACTGTCATACATAAGTAATTTATGATATAAGCATGAATGTTCATGAATTAGCAATATTCAAGTTACTTTGCTCTGCCCTTCCACGTTTACCTGCCCTCAGATGCTTTGGAGAATAGCTTGACTCCCTCTTCTTTGGGGCAGCCCCTCAAATACTGGAACACTGCTATTGTATCACCCCTAATCCTTCTTTTCATTAAACTAGACATGCCCAGTTCCTGCAATCGTTCTTCATTTGTTTTACCTTCCAGCCCCTTAATCCTCTTAGTTGCTCTTCTCTGTACTCTTTCTAGAGTCTCAACATCTTTTCTGTAATGTGAGGACCAAAACTGGATGCAATATTCCAGGTGTGGCCTTACTAAGGTGATACTAATACTTCACGTGACCATGTCACTCCTAGTCCTTCTTTTCATCAAACTAGACATACCCAAGTCCTTAAGTGAATGTAGCAATCATAAACAAATATGGTGGTCATTGAGAGAACACCATAGTCATTAAGTGAACTCAATGTTCACAATGAATGTGGGTTTTTTTTGCCAGAAAGTTTAAATACAGGTAGTCCTCAACTTACAACAGTTTGTTTAGTGACTGTTCAAAGTTACAACACCACTGAAAAAAAACTGCCGTATTATGACAATTTTTCACAGTTACGACCTTTGCAGCGTTCCCACGATCACATGATCAAAATTTGGATGCTTGGCAGCTGGTTCACCTTTATGACGGTTGCAGCGTCCAGGGATCACACGATCCCCTTTTACGACCTGACAAGCCGAGTCAATAGGGGAAGTCAGATTTACTTAAAAACCGAGATACTAATCAACTGCAGTGATTGACTTAACAACTGTGGCAAGAAAGTTCGTAAAATGGGGCAGAGTTGACTCAACAAACATCTCACTTAACAACAGAAATTTTGGGCTCCATTGTGGTCGTAAGTCGAGGATTACCCATAACAGACTAGCTCCTATGTTGAGGAATCATTGCAGTTATGAAGTCAGTAACAGAATTATTAAGAGAATCTGGTTTCTCCAGTGACTTTGCTCTCCAGAAGGTCCCAAGAGGGACTGCAACCGTCATAGAATAGAATAGAATAGAATGAAAAAGAATAAAATATATGGGAATGGAATAGAATAGAAAAAGAATAGAATAGAATAGAATAGAATAGAATAGAATAGAATAGAATAGAATAGAATAGAATAATAGAATAGAATAGAATAGGAATTATTTATTGGCCAAGTGTGATTAGACACACAGAGTGTATATGCTCTCAGTGTACATAAAGAAAAAAATAAAATACTATTCTATCCTATTCTATAAATTCAAACCAGTGTCTAAATTTTAATCATGTGACCATGGAGATGCTGGAACGGCCATAAGCCAGTCATAAGTCCCCTTTTTTTCCAGTGCCAAATGGTCACTAAACGAACGCTGCAGAGGTGGTATTCATCAGGTTCTGATCAGTACTGGAGAAACGGTAGCGGAAATTTTGAGTAGTTTGGAGAACTGGCCCCGCCCCCATCTATTCTCTGCCTCCCATTGAGTCCCAGCTGATTGGCTGGGTCTTCTTTGGTTGTCCTGCGCAGGAGAACAGAGCTGGAAAGCAGGTTAGTGGGGTGGGGAGGGAATGGAGATTTTACAGCATCCTTCCCCTGCCACGCCCACCAAGCCACACCTACCAAGCCACGCCCACATAACCAGTAGTAAAAATGTTTGAATCCCACCACTGCAACGGTGGTGGTAAGTTGAGAACTACCTGTACAACATTTTCTCTCTGTCTTTACTTCCCAACAGCTGAAAAAATGCCCTGGTTCAATCCCTCTTTGGCTGCTGCTGTCCAGACTGGAGGAGAAGGTCGGTCAGCTCACCCGAGCCAGAGCCATCCTGGAGAAATCTCGTCTGAAGAATCCCAAGAACCAAGATTTGTGGTAAGAGGACATTTTACTGTCGATCAGAAGCCGCGGCAGACTTTCATAGAGTTAAATACAATAATAGATTATTAACAGAAGACTTCGAAGTTTAACTTCGCCTGGGCATTTTTACTCCACTGGCCATTGCTGACTCTAGGGCAGGGGTCTCCAACCTTGGCAACTTTCAGCCTGGAGGACTTCAACTCCCAGAATTCCCCACCAGGCTTAAAGTTGCCATGGTTGGAGACCCCCGCTCTAGGGAACGATGCTCACCTCTGTTTTAAGGCCATTGAGCCAGCACTGTCCAAAAGACAGTCATGTGGCCAGCATGATGTTACAGAACGCTCTTACTTTCCCGTGGAAGTGATGCCTATTTATCTACTCGCATTTGCATGCTTTCGAACTGCTAGGTTGGCAGGAGCTGCGGTAACGATAGGAGCTCACCAGAGGTGGCATTCAGCAGGTTCTGACCAGTTCTGGAGAACCGGTAGCGGAAATTTTGAGTAGTTTGGAATACCACCTCTGACTGGCCCCGCCCCCATCTATTCTCTGCCTCCTGAGTCCCAGCTGATTGGCTGGGTCTTCTTTGGTTGCCCTGCAGAGGAGAACGGAGCTGGAAAGCAGGTTAGTGGGGTGGGGAGGGAATGGGAATTTTGCTGTATCCTTCCTCTGCCATGCCCACCAAGCCAAGCCACACCCACCAAGCCACGCCCACAGAACCCATAGTAAAAATATTTGAATCCCACCACTGGAGCTCACCCCATCTCAAGGTGCTCGGATCTCAAACCCGGGCGGTCAGCTTTACAGCTGACAAACTCAGTATCTTTAATCTCGGAGCCACTGCGCAGCCACTGTTCAATTACCTGTTACATACAGTAGATAGAGGACAGGCCAAGTTGGTTGTTCACCAGATAGAGAAGTTGATAAATTGCAAGCTTGCTTTACAAGGGGGAGAAAGTAATATTGCTGCAATATATTTATCAGTATTCAACCACACAGGACAATATATATATATATGTGTGTGTGTGTTTTGGTTTTTTGTTCTTTCTAATGCACATGTTTTTTTAACGTTTTATCTACTTCGTTTGGAAAAATTTTTTTTCCTTTTTCTATTTTTTCCCATTTGTATTTTAATTTCCTGAATAAAATGCTTAGGTAGCCCTCCACTAAACGACTGTAATTGAGCCCAAAATTTCTGTTGATAAGCGAGACATTTGTGGACTGAGTTTTGCCCCATGTCACATTTTGCCACAGTTGTTAAGTGAATCACTGCAGTTGTTAAGTTAGTCCCACAGTTGTTAAGTGAATCCATGGACTTTGCTTGTAAGGTCATAAAAGGGGAACACATGACCTGGAAGATCACTGCAGCCGTCATAAATATGAGTCAGTTGCCAAGCGTCTGAATTTTGATCATGGGACCATGGGGATTCTGCAATGGTCATAAGTGTGGAAAATGCTCCCATTTTTCAATGCCGTAGTAACTTTGAACGGTCACAAAACAGACTGTTGTAAGTTGAGGACTACCTGTAAAATAAAATGCTAAAACGAAAAAGGAAGGAAACCCCTATGAAGGTTTGAGGAAAGCCTTCCTGGAGCCTTTCCACCTTTCCACCTTTCCTAGCTAAAACCTGGTGCTGTCAGCCTTGGGAGCCATTTTTTATTTAGAAGCTTTGAGGCTGCCATTGTCATGCCCCTGTTGGAATCTGATTCGGAGGGGGAGGTCGAACAGCTGACAGGGAGTGGGAGTGTGGCTCCGGTGGCTGTGGAAGAAACTGGGGAAGGGCACAGTCCGGCTGGGCAGAGCAGGGGAGAGATAGAACAAGGGAGAGGGCATTCAGAGGAAGACCAGGCCCACCCCCTCTTCATCCTAGGGCACGCAGGGAGGAACAGAGAAGGGAGCAACGTAAGTTGCATGGCTTACAGGGGAGGAAAAGGCCCCGATTCCCTTCATTAGCTGCAGCTGAGAAAACAGGTTTTAAAAAGGGAAGCTGCACACAGCACCTTGCTGGAAGCAAAGCATGAATTATCGGTTTGCCGAGGCTTATCTGGGTTCTGGCATCCTCCCCATCTGTGTGTGTTTCGTTGGCTTTGAAGTCTGCAATTCCTTATCCTGCCCTCTCCTGTTAATTGCTGCAGCGTGGTTTGTGTTGATTTTTATTTATAATTATATATACTTTGGGTTCGGACTGAATTTCCTCCCCTTAAACTCTCCTGTTCCTGGGAGAGTTTTCATCTCCAGCCGAAGTTAACTGGACATTAGGGGCCAAGTTGGAAGGTATTAAAGGGACTTTGCCTACTTTTGTGACTTTGTTGCTTTTGTGCCACGCCCCAGGTCATCACAGCCACATTCAGTGCCTGGGAATTTGGGAGGGGTGGGATTTCATAGTGAGGTAGAAGATTAGACTCAACAACATTCATTCTCCGAGAGTCAAGGACAAGTTACCTTGCACCTGGAGAGGAGTGTGTGGAGTTGGGACGATGATTTGATTGGGCCACTGATGGGTGCAGGGGATGGATCTTTGAATTTCTCTTGGGGAAGGGAAAATCCAGAACTCTCAGATTTGAGTTTTCCCAGGTGTGCCAATATGACAACTCTAATAAAACGGAACTTTTGAGGAAATGCCCGTCTCGGAGTTTATTGGGTTGGA
Organism: Notechis scutatus; assembly: GCF_900518725.1. The sequence continues at coordinate 86,042 of NW_020717153.1, read as the reverse complement.
GTTGGTTGGCTGGAACGCTGACAGGTGCTTTGTCTTTCTGTAGGCTGGAATCGGTGCGTTTGGAGTACAGAGCTGGACTGAAGAACATTGCAAACACTTTGATGGCCAAAGCACTGCAGGAGTGTCCCAATTCGGGTACGAAAGGCGTCATTCCGGTTTGGCAACTTTGCTCAACCTGACAATACCGTACAATACAATTAACAACAAAGTGTTAAATACTGTTTTACCATGCCTTGGTAAGGCCACACCTGGAATACTGTGTTGAGGTTTGGTCGCCACGATGTAAAAAAGATGTTGAGACTATAAGAAAGAGTGCAGAGAAGAGCAACCGGGATGATTAGGGGACTGGAGATTAAAACTTTCAATGAACAGTTGCTGGAATCGGGTAGGTCTAGTTTGATGAAAAAAAGGACTAGGGGAGACATGATAGCAGTCTTCTAATATCTCAGGGGTTGCCACAAAGAAAAGAGGATTGACTTATTCTCTTAAGGCAAGGGGTCTTCAAACTTGGCAAGTTTAAGACCTGCGACTTCAACTCCCAGAATTCCTGAGCTAACATGACTGGAGGAGGAATTCTGGGAGTTGAAGTCCACAAGTCTTAAAACTGTGAAGTTTGAAGACCCTTGTCTTAAGGCATCAGAAAGGCTGGACAAGAAGCAGTGGATGAACCCTGATCAAGGAGAGAAGTAATCTAGAACTGAGACAGATTTCCTGAAAGTGAGAACAATTAACCAGTGGAACAACTTGCCTCCAGAACTTGTGGGTGCTGCAACAGTGGAAGTTTTTAAGAAGAGATTAGATAACTATCTGAAATGGTACAGGGTTTCTGCCTGAGCAAGGGTTGGACTATAAGGCCTCCGAGTTCCCTTCCAACTTCTATTCTATCCCATTCCACTCCATTCCAGTTCTCTATTCTATACCAGTTTTCTTTTCTTTTGTTTTGTTTTCTTTTCTTTTCTTTTCTTTTCTTTTCTTTTCTTTTCTTTTCTTTTCTTTTCTTTTCTTTTCTTTTCCTTTCTTTTTCCTTTTCCTTTCCCTTTCCCTTTCCTGTTCCATTCCGTTCCATTCCAGTTCTCCTATTCTATTCTATTCTATTCTATTCTATTCTATTCTATTCTATTCTATTCTATTCTATTCTATTCTAGTTCTCTGTTCCATTCCATTCTACTCATTTATTTCCCCCCCCCCCTCTTTTTTTAAAGTACAGGTAGTTCTCAACACAGGACCACAATGGAGCCTGCCTATTACAGTTATAGGTCGTATCAATTGTAAATCCTGCCGCGGCTGAGGAAATTATCCTTCCCTTGACCATGGCGAATCGGCTGCGGCAAATTGTCCTAGACCCCCTTCCTGGATCAGTTCTGACTTCTGCCTCTTCTGCCTTTTAGGAATCCTGTGGTCGGAAGCCATCTTCTTAGAGGCCAGGCCTCAGCGGAAGACCAAGAGCGTGGACGCTCTGAAGAAGTGTGAACACGATCCTCACGTCCTCCTGGCAGTGGCCAAGTAAGTCGTGATGCCTGTTTTATTTTAAGGAGGTTGAATACTACCCTCTCATGCAGATACGAATCCAGATACACAGATCAGAAAAAAGATCAGAAAGGAATATTTGCTAAAGGCTGAGGACCTAGGCCAGTGTTATGCAATCTTGGCGGTTTAAAGGTGGGTGGACTTCAACTCCCAGAATTCCTCAACTCCCAGTTTTCCTGCACAGCTGGCTGGATCACTTTAGCGCAGGGGTCTTCAAACTTGGCAGCTTTAAGACTTGTGGACTTCAAACTCCCAGAATTCCTCCTCCAGTCATGTTAGCTCAGGAATGCTGGGAGTTGAAGTCCACAAGTCTTAGACGTGGAGGAAAGTAAACAGCGGGATGCCACCAAGGTTCCGTCTTAGGCCAAGTACTCTTCAGTGTCTTCATAAACGACTTAGATGAGGGAATAGACGGAGAACTTACCAAATTTGCAGATGATACTAAGCTGGCAGGAATAGCTAACACCCAAGAAGATAGGCTCAAGATTCAGATGGATCTTGACAGACTAGAACACTGGGCCGTATCTAACAAAATGAAATTCAGTGTAGAGAAAAGGAAAGTCCTACACTTAGACAAGAAAAACCCAAAGGACACATATAGACTGGGGGAAACCAGGCTCAATAGCAGTAATTGTGAGAGGGATCTTGGAGTCTTAGTGGACAACCAGCTAAATAGGAGCCAGCAGTGTGGCAGCAGCAGCCAAAAAAAGCCAATGCAATCCTAAGTTGCATTAACAGAGGGTCAAGATCAAGGGAAGTACTAATACCACTCTATAAAGCCTTAGTAAGGACACACCTAGAGTACTGCATCCAGTTTTGGTCACCACATTATAAAAAAAGATGTTGAGACTCTGGAAAAAGTACAGAGAAGAGCAATTAGGATGATTAGGGGATTGGAGACTAAAACATATGAAGAACGGTTACAGGAACTGGACTTGGCTAGCCTAGTGAAGAGAAGGACCAGGGGAAACGTGATAGCAGTCTTCCAATATCTGAGGGGCTGCCACAGAGAGGAGGAAGGGGTCAAGCTATTTTCTAAAGTGCCTATAGGCCAGACAAGGAATAATGGATGGAAACTGAATCAGGAGAGATTCAACCTGGAAATAAGGAGAAACTTTCTGACAGTGAAAACAATTAACCCATGGAACAGCTTGTCCTCGGAAGTTGTGGGAGCGCCATCACTTGAGACTTTCAAGAAGAGATTGGACTGCCGTCTGTCAGAAATGGTGTAGAGTCTGCTTGGATGGGGGGGGGGGGGGGGGTGGATTAGATGACCTACAAGGTCCCTTCCAAGTCTGATTTTCTGTTATCTGATTTGCCAAGTCTGAAGACCCTTGCTTTAGTGTTTCTCAACCTTGGTAACTTAAAGATGTGTAGACTTCAATTCCCAGAATTCCCCAGCTTTCCTGCACCGTGCAACTGGCTGGACCATTTTACTATCTCTCAACCTTGATAGCTTGAAGAGGTGTGGACTTCAACTCCCAGAATTCCCCAGCCAGCTGGCTGGGGAATTCTGGGAGTTGAAGTCCACATCTCTTCCAATTGTCAAGGTGGAGAGACCCTGTAATAGATGCAAGTAAGCAAGGGGTAATTTCACACCTCTCTTTTGCCGTTTTCACTATTCCTCAACAGCCATTTTGATTTCACTTTTCTCTGTACTAACATGGTTAGGAAGGAACGGAGTTTGCGGGGCGAGGAAGAGATAAAAAGGTTGTTTTGCTATTTTGAAGACAAAAGGGAAAATCACGCACACAGGCCCTTGGTCCCTCGTACCCATCCTTGCTTCTTCCTTTTCTGTAGATGAAAAAGAAATAAAATAATAATGCACACGAGGTAACCCTTCGAAGGGGAAATGCTGCAGGGAAGGAAGGAAGAGGTGGGGTGGATTATTTCGAGAGAGGGAATCAAGCCATCTTTTGGGTAACACCTTTTATTAAAAGGCAGCTCAGGAAAGCTTCAATAGGAGGGAAGGGTTTTTTCCCCCTCCCCTTCAAGGGATTGGACTAGAAGACCTCCAAGGTCCCTTTAAACCCTATTTATTCTATGTTCTTTGCTGAGGGAATAAAACCAACAAAAGGCACTGTCCTGTATTTCTGTTGTCTCAAAGCAGATTTTTTTTTCTTCTTCTTGCAATTAAGCCTGAGTGGATCTTTTAGTCCTTTTCGTTCGACTGGGAAACATTAGGGAACGTGCTGTGGGGTCCTTGGCCCTGCCAGGGAGTCCTTTCCGCTACCATCCCTGACATCTGAACAGCACGCATGGTCCTTTTCCCATTATTTTAATGAGCAAAGGAGCACTCAGTGTGCTCTCCAATTCTCCTCCCGGCCCAGATTGACTGGAGGAAAATCCCAGGGTGGCTGGGCATTGTTTCTCCATCTCTACCCTGAAAGCCATCAATAAAGGAGAATATTTGTATCTCAGGGTTGACATCCTTGGTGTCAGGGTGTCCCAGGGACGCCCTAATGAATTCATGAGCCTCGAGCCAAGTTTCAAAAAGAAATCCAATTATTGATTAAGAGCAAGGTGTCGGCCCTTTCCCAAATGCAGCCAGCCCTGCCTCACGTAATTTACTGCCCACCTATGACCCTGTTTCCCCACTCCTCGCAGGGTGTGTCATAAATCACATTCTCCAACTGGAGCACTTTTGCAAACACACCTCTCCGGCTTGCTCTAGTAACCTGGGATACAATCTGGAGAAAGGTATGTGTGGAATATGCTTCTGGCCATAGCAACCAAGCTTCTCCACCAGTTCTCCCCCCCCCCTTCCCCGCCTATGGCAACTCAAGAGCAAGCCAGGGATGCTTTACGAGTTGACCCTTGGGTCCTTGGTGCTCTCCAAGCTCGATTGTTTTCTTGTGGACCTTTCATGACCCAACTAGGGAACCTCATCAGTGCTAGTAAAGAAGTTAATATCTGCTGTCTGTTTATGTTTTGATGTCTTGCCAGTCTGTGTTGGGTGAGGGCAGTCTTAAGAGGTTCTTTGGTTGGGCTGTTGGCTTATTTGGCAGTTTCTTGATTGGGGTGTTGCTTATTTGGTGGTTGATCTGAAGTTGACCTTGAAGTTGATCTATGCTGATCTGGGGGCTGATCGCTGGTGGAGAAGGTGCTGGAGTCTTTATAATAGACATTAACAACATCTACAGACTGTGCAAAGAGACTATTCATGCAGCCCCAAAGGGGAGTTATTATTGTTGTCGTCCTCCCCCCCCCTCTCCTCCTGGCTGCAAACCTCCCTCCCTTCTAGCACTGATGATGTGACATAATTTGGGTGATGAAACGTCTGCAAGAAAAGAAGCAAGCTCAGACAACACGAAGGACCCCTCCCGAAAGCCATTGACAAGAGGTAGCAACCCTTTCCAACACAATAAAGTAGGCGCCTGTCTCTTTCTTCCAAACATCCTTCCTGCTGCCAAGTCATCCTCAGCCAATTGTCCCGCCGTTTGGCCTGTTACTGGGTGATGTTGTTTCACCCAGAATCTCGCTCCATGGGGTCCTAGATGCTCCCTGACGTTTGGACGTTTTCTTGCTTTCCTTAACCAGCTAGGTAACATCATCAGTGATAGAAGGGAAGGGTCTTTGTGGAGTGGAAGAGGAGAAGTTGCTGCTGCTGCTGCTGCCTTGAGCATGAAAGTCGGCTGGGTGACTTTGGGCCAATCACCAGGAGTGAGTTCCGGTGCCACTTTAAACATGAAAGCCAGCTGGGTGACTTTGGTGCTACTCACCAGGAGATGGAGAGTTCTAGTCCTGCCTTAAATAGGAAAGCTGACTGGGTGACTTTGGACCAATTACCAGGAGAGAATGAGTTCTAGTCCCACCTTAGGCATGAAAGCCGGCTAGGCGAGACTCATTTTTCTCTCAACCCAACCCACCTCACAAGGTTGTTATTGTGAAGAAAAAGAGGAGGAGGAGGAGGAGGAAGTATTAGATATGCTTGCTGCCTAATATTTATAAATAATATTTATAAAGTAGCACAAGTGAGATTAAAACAAAGTAAAATAAAATAAAGTAAGATTCTCTTCTTCTTGCACCGACAAATAAACTTTGCTTGGTTCTGTCTTAAGCACAAGCCTTGTAAATAGTTTTTGGCAACCTCTCGCTTCCAAGGCCTACCCACTTCGCAAATAACCTCCTCCTCCACCCCCGCTTTAGGCAATTGAAGGAACAAGTCCTCTGCCCCCAATCAAGTCCTCTGCCCCCAATCGTGTTTACTAGACCATAAACATGCCCAGTGGAACAGCCTGATCTGCCAGGTAGCCTTTTTAGTAAATGTCAAGAACTGGAACTCCCTGGGCGTGGATGGAACCCCTGTGCCGCGATGCAGAAGCACAGAGGCAGCTGTTCTGACGTGAGGGATTTCTTTTAGAAGGAATATTTCAGAATGCGTATAACCAGCAGGGAAAGCTGGACGTTGAGAATTCAGCCCACGTTCTGGTGGCTTTTCTCCATTGTGGTGAGAGTCTTCGGCGGTGCTTCGGTTAAATTTCCCCATTTAGAGGCAACGGTGTCATGCCCTTGTTGGAGTCTGATTCTGAGGGGGAGATTGAGCAGCTGACAGGGAGTGGGAATGTGGCTCTGGTGGCTGTGGAAGAAAGGGGGAAGGGCACAGTCCAGCTGGGCGTTCAGACCCAGGCCCACCCCCTCTTCATCCTAGGGCACGCAGGGAGGAATGGAGAAGGGAGCAATGTGGCTTACGGGAGAGGAAAAGGCCCTGAATCCCTTCATTGGTTGCAGCTGGGAGAACAGGATATAAGTTGGGCGTTTGCACACGGCTCCTTGCTGGAAGCAAAGCGTGCATTATTTTGGCCGAGCCCTATCTGGGTTTTGGCGTCCTCTGCGTTATCCTTTGAAAGTCTGCAATTTATCATCCTGGCCTGTCGTGTTAATTACTTCAGCGTGGTTTTGTGTTAGTTTTTTAAATTTCTAATTATCTTTACTTTGAGTTCAGACTGCATTTCTTCCCTTTGTAGACTGTTTTTGGAAGAGTTTGATCTCCAGACGAGGATAACTGGACCTTGGGGGCCAAGTTTGGAGGCATTAAAGGGAATTTATTATACTTTGGTGACTTGGTTATTTTTGTGTCACGCCCCGGGTCATCACACAATGCTGTACCAGAGAATGAATTCATTTATATATTTATCAGCTTTGCGTCGATTAACTTAACAAACAAAATGGGGACCAGAATTTCCTGCGGCCTAGCACGGTGGCTGTTAATTGTGCCCAATTTTACAAATTCTTTTTTAGCCACGGTCGTTAAGCGAAATCACTGTGGTGGTTCAGTGAATCGTACAGTTCAGCAAATCCGGCTTCTCGCGTTGGCTTTGCTTGCCAGAAGCCGGCCTGTGGCAATTTTCACAGGATCCTGGGATGCTGCAATTGTCTTATAAATATATGCTGGTTGCCAAACACCGGAATTTTGATTGCGTGACGGGTGGGGGGATGGAGGGGGGGGGAATTCATTTTTTTAACCACCGGTTCTGTGGCTTAGTTGGTGGCTGTGGCTTGGTGGTCATGTGGCTGGGTGGATGTGGCCAACTCGACATCACTCATGTCGAGGGGTGCTTGTTGCCTGGCCTCTCATGACAGTGGGGATGCTGCAATGGTCATAAGTGTGAAAAATGGTCATAAGTCACTTCTCTGAACTGCTTAGAAAGTTAAGGGGTTCTATAGAACCGGTCAGAACCAGTAGCATCCCACCCCTGGGCGGGGATGCTATGATGGAGGATCTGAACACAAGGTCACTATTTTCAGGGCTCTGAACAGTTGTTAAATGAATGGTTTTAAGCCTATGGGGTTCCACTATCCATAGAATATGAGGGCTGGAAGGGTCCTTGGAGGTCTTCTAGCCCAACCCCTTGTCCCAAAGGTGCTTTTTTCAAGAGGCAACTGGACTTCCTTTGTTTTTGTTTTTTCTTTTGAAGATGTTTCGCTCCTTATCCAAGAAGCTTCTTCAGCTCTGACTGAGTGGTGGGGAAATGGAAGGATTTGCATCCTTTTAGAGGGTGTTTACCTGTGTCCTCAGGATGCTTTTTTTTCAAGAGGCAACTGGACTTTTTTTTTTGGAAGATGTTTTGCTTTTCATCCAAGAAGCTTCTTCAGCTCTAACAGGAGGATGGGGAAAGAGAAGGATTTATATTCCTTGTAGACAGCTGGTCATTTGCATCCTTTTAGAGGGTCGTTGAGGCCACTTGGAGGTTTTTCTGCGTCCTCAGGGTCAACTGAATGGTTCTCCTTGTTCCCGTGGTTTGCCATTTTCCCTCTGGAAATCCATCCCTCTTCCCACACCATTCCAAGGCTGTTCATCCCAAATGGTGTAGCTAAAAGTGAGAATCTCTGCCGATTTTTGAGTCAAGGCAAGTGGACCTTGTAGCATCGCGGTCAAACAGTCCTCCTCCTCCAGACTCTTGTTTTGACCAGAAAGACGTTCCTGGTCTCCTTGGTTTGTCTCCCCTTCTTCCACCTCCTCTTTCAGGTTGTTCTGGAGCGAACGCAAAATAACCAAGGCTCGGGAATGGTTCCATCGGACCGTGAAGATCGATTCTGACCTGGGGGACGCTTGGGCGTTCTTTTATAAATTTGAGCTCCAGCACGGCACCGAGGTAAAAGAAAAGATGGCACAACTGAAACGGGGACTTAATGGAGAGACTTGGCTAATTGGGGAGAGTAGGCTAAGGTGGCTTTGGGCCAATCACCAGGAGGTGGTGAGTTCTAGTCCTGCCTTAGGCATGGAAGTTACTCCGTACCTTGCGTCATTGGCCGGGACACCGGGAGTTCTAGTCCCACTTTAGTCATGAATGCTAGTCGGGTGACTTTGGGCCAATCCCCTCAGGTGACCGTGAGTTCTAATCCCACCTTAGGCATGGAAGCCAGCTGGGTGTCTAGCCAGTCACTCTCCCACAGCCCAACCTACCTCACAGGGTTGTTGTGGAATAGCTAGGAGGAAGGTATATTTACCCCCTTGATATCACCTGACATTATCCACCCAGTAATAAAGGCAGGGTAAAAATACGACAAGGCAAATTTAAAACCCTACACGGTTAAAGCAAGCTTTGCCCCCCCCCCTCCCCCCCCCCCTTCCATCCCGATGCAGGAACAGCAGGAAGAGGCGAGGAAGCGCTGTGAAAATGCCGAGCCCCGGCACGGGGAGCTGTGGTGTGAGGTCTCCAAGGACATCAGCAACTGGCAGAGCAAGATTGGCGAGATCCTGATGCTGGTGGCCGCCAAGATCAAGAACACGTTCTAGAAGAAGAGGAGAGCCGTGGCCTTAAGAGGGGGCCTTGGGTCAAAGGGACTCTCCTGGGGTGATCCCTCTGTGCTCCGAGCATGGAGAAGCGCGAGAGAGCGCCGGGCAGCATCTCTTTTGCCACACCCGGGCCGTGCCATCCTGACAGCTGACCGGTCACGAGGACAATGAACTGCGTAGGGGATGTTTTGTATAGCAGCTTAGCCATCCTGAAGAGCGGACTTCACAGTCCTAGCTGACAGGCAGATGTTTCCTCTGCTGTCTGAAGTCTCCAGGTGTTTGTTTTCTCCAAATTCCTTTGAAAAGCTTCTGGCCGGTGGGCCCTCCTATGGACGCATCGGTTTCTAATATCCAGCTTGCCTACCTGAATCCTCCCCCTCCTCCTTCTCTTCCTCCTCCTCCTCCTGCTCCTCCTCCTCCTGCTGCTCCTCCTCCTGCTCCTCCTCCTGCTCCTCCTCTCCTCTTCCTTCTCCTTCCATGTCTTCCTCCTTCTCCTCCTCTCCGCCTTCTCCTTTTCTTCTCTTCCTCCTCCTCCTCC
>NW_020717153.1:29382-39657 GCF_900518725.1 Notechis scutatus | reverse complement strand
GTCCCACCTTAGGCATGACAGCTGGTTGGGTGACTTTAGGCCAATCCTCAGGAGACAGTGAGTTCTAGTCCCACCTTAGCCATGAAACCTGGCTAGTTGACTTTGGGCCAATCACCAGGAGACTGTGAATTCTAGTCCCACCTTAGGCATGAAAGCCGACAGGATGACAGGGCCAATCACAAGGAGATTGAGAGTTCTAGTCCCAGCTGAGTTACTTTGGGTTACTGTCTCTCAGCTCAATCCACCCTACAGGATTGTTGTCAAGGTAGAAATAGAAGAAGGAAGAAACATTAGAGATGCTTACCACCTCATTTATAAATATAATAAAGGAAGGGTTAAAAAAAATATCCAACTAAAATTCATTCCTGGCACTGTAAACTAAATCTCATTTCTTCTGTTCTCTAGAAAAATACTGGAGCAGGTCTATTTTGTCTTCTATACCAGGTATTTCTCAATCTCAAGAAATGTGGACTTCAAGTCCCAGAATTCCCCAGTCAGCCAGCCAGCTCAGGAATTGTGGGAGTTGAAGTCCACAGGTCATAAAGGGGCCCTAGTTGGCCATCAAGGGTTTACAGCAGTGTTTCTCAACCTTGGGCACTTTAAGTGGTTTGGACTTCAACTCCCAGAATTCCCCAGCCAGCCATGCATTATTGAATTCTGGGAATTGAAGTCCACAAGTCTTAAAGTTGCCAAGTTTGGGGACCCCTGATCAAAATAATAATTTATGCCTATCCCAGATCCTTGAGAAGGACTTGTTAGGTAAATAAAAATGCCAAATCCAGTGTAAACATCTGGCTGACTATGCAATCAGCAGTAATAGTAATAGTTTAATAGGAATCGTTCAGCCTGTCTTTGAATCCCAGGAAGGGAAGAAATGCCAGCAGCCTGTTGTGACTTCTAAACACACCTTGTGATCAAAAGGAACCAGCAGGCACAACAGAACACAACAATAAACAGATGGAAATCCGGGCGGCCCCTCCCCCTGGCTTCCTTTCCCTGGCCTTGAATTCCCTGGATGCCACCTGTCTCAGCTTCCCTCTTGGAGATAACAAAGGGAACTACAATAACAACAACCCCCACCCTGATGCACAAAGGGGGAAACAGGGCCCTGCCATTTGCATTCCAGATGCTTCCATCAAAAGCGGACCACAAAGTATCTCCTGGAGCTGCCAGATCTGAGCTGCAAGACAACCACTGGGGGGGTCGCAAAGAGAGGGACAAACAGACACTTTGCTTTCCCCCTAGTGGTCGCCTGCAGTACTGCACTCCACATCTGTTCAATTTCATTTCTCTCAAAGGGTCTCCTCCAGCTGCCAGTTCTGAGCTGCAAAAATGAAGACAACCACTAGGGGGCTTCAAAGAAAGAAAGAGGAGGGCAGAGAGGGAGGGAGGGAGGGAGGGACACACACACACACACACACACACACAGACAGACAGACAGACAGACAGACAGAGAGACAAAGAGAGAAAAAAACAGACAGAAACAGAGACAATCACTTTGCTTCCCCCTAGTGGCCACCTGCAGTACTACACTCCAGATCAGGTCAATTTAATTTCTCTCATCGACGTAAACCATCTAATTTGAATCCAAGGGGTGGGTTAAATAAAATAAAATATGGGATCTCCCCACTTTTTTTTGGGCCTTTTTATAGTCTTGACCTGGGATAGAAATTAACACTCACCCACCCCCTTTTTTTCCCTTTTTGTGTGAAATATCACTTCCTTTAAAACAGGTGTTTTAGAGGCTGGATGGGGAGGGGGTGTTGGCCAGGAAATAGCCCAACATGGACAAGGGGGAGGGGGCTGGTGATTTTGAAGAATTTGTATTTACAAAACCCAGCTTTTTCCTGGTGCCGGTGGTGGGAAAAACAACAGGATGTTGAGCCCGGCCATCTCCTGAGGTCGCGCACAATGCCGTTGGCACAACTGCGTACGTAGGACTGACTTTTTCATTCTCTCCTCTTTCCCATATTTTTTTTTTTTAAAAAAGCTTCTCCATCTCCATAAACACAGACATAGTAACAACATCTCCCAGCTGATTGCACCTGCCAAGACATCCTTCGTAAACTACTCAAGGTCTCCACCGGATATGGATGGCTTGGGTTTCCCACCAACCACAATAAGACCCACAAAAATCTTCAGGGAGCTTGTAGACTTTCTCCTGGAGGGAGAGAGAGAGAGAGAGGAAACCCTGACACCATTTGCACATTTCCTTTGCAGTAAACATATCCTTTTTCATTCATCCCTGCTTTATCCTTTTCATCCATTTTAATAACAGATAACAGATAATCAGAATTGGAAGGGACCTTATAGGCCATCTAGTCCAACCCCCCGCCCAAGCGGCAGAACCTACACCATTTCTGACAATTGGTAGTCCAATCTCTTCTTGAAAGTCTCAAGTGATGGCGCTCTAAAACTTCCGAAGGCAACTTCTGTTCCATTGGTTGATTGTTCTCACTGTCAGAAAGTTTCTCCTTATTTCCAGGTTGAATCTCTCCTTGTTCAGTTTCCATCTATTATTCCTTGTCTGGCCTTCGGGTGCTTTGGAAAATAGCTTGACCCCCCTCCTCCTCTCTGTGGTAGCCCCTCAAATATTGGAAGATGCTCTCCTGTCTCCCCTGGTCCTTCTCTTCACTAGACTAGCCAGGCCCAGTTCCTGCAACCGTTCTTCGTATGTTTTAGTCTCCAGTCCCCTAATCACCCTGGTTGCTCTTCTCTGTACTTTTTCTAGAGTCTCAACATCTTTTTTATAGTGTGGTGACAAAAACTGGATGCAGTACTCTAGGTGTGGTCTTACTAAGGCTTTATAGAGTGGTATTAGTACCTCCCTTGATCTTGATTGTATCCCTCTGTTAATGCAATTTAGGATTGCATTGGCTTTTTTGGCTGCCGCTGCAAACTGCTGGCTCATATTTAGCTGGTTGTCCTCTAAGACTCCAAGATCCCTCTCCCAGTTACAGCTATTGAGCCTGGTTTCACTGTATGTGTACTTTTGGTTTTTCTTGCCTAAGTGTAGGGCTTTACTTTTCTCTACATTGAATTTCATTTAATCTACAGGTAGTCCTTGACTTACAACAGTTCATTTAGTGATGGTTCAAAATTGCACTGAAAAATGTGATTTATGATGACCGTTGCAACATTCCCCTCCCCACGGCCCCGTGATCAAAATTCAGACCCTTGGCAACTGGTTTCAGATTTATGACGGTTGCAGCGTCCAGAGGTCACGCAATCCCCTTTTGTGACCGTCTGGCAAGCCAAAGAGCATTGGAAAGCCGATTGTGGGTTACTAACTTATCAACAGGCTTCACAATTGTGGAAGAAAGGTCATCAAAGGTGGAGAAACTCACTTCACAGAAATTTTGGGCTCAATTGCGGTTGTAAGGTGACCTTCTATCGCTGTTACCATAGAGAGCATTTTAACTTACTGCACCCCTGTATGGTTTGCCAATTGCACAGGGGCAGATAGGAAAGCACTCCAGAGGGTGAATGTCATTGCCCAGAAGATCATGTGTTGCCCTCTCCCCTCTTTGGAAGAGCTTAATAGCTCCCGCTGCCTTAAGAAAGTTCAAAACATCCTCAAAGATCCATCTCATCCTGGGCACCCCCTTTTTTTTGAACTATTACCATCTGGCAAACAGTACAGGATAATAAAAACAAGGACAAATAGGCTGAAAAACAGCTTCTAACCCAGGGCAGTAGCTCTATTGAATTCTACTGTATAGTGCAGTGTTGGTGCGTTGTTGGGGTTTTCAATTCGATGTGTGGAGGGTGAAGGATGTATGTTTGTATTTATTTTCATGATCATATTGTGCATTGAAGATGGTGCTTGATTTTGTTGTACAATAAACTAAACTAAGTCGAGGACTACCTATAGATGGTTCTCTGGACGACCTCAGAAATGTTTGGTGAGACTAAACGTGGCCTATATTCCTCAAAAGTGTTTAAAATCCAACGGCTCCATTTCAGTGGTGGGATTCCAAATTGCAAGTTACCAGTTCTGCTTGCTTCACGCACGCAGGAAGCACTCAAAGCTCGCCCTTGGTGAGGTGAGCTGTTTTTGAGGTGCAGCAATCTGCCCTGCTGCGCGAATCAGATGAGTTAAAAACCAGTGGAATAAAGGACAGGAAAGAGCAGGGGCAGGTGTGTGCGGCCAGCCAGAGGTGGTATGTGCCAGTTCTCCGAACTAATCAAAATTTTCGCTACTGGTATATCAAAACTGTTCCAAACCAGTTGAATACTACCTCTGCTCCATTTACATCACACACATTCTTTTTGATTAGGGGATGAAGAGTCTGAGTTGACCTATATTTATGTTCCTCCATCTTGGTGAATTTAAAAGAGGTGGGACTTCCATACCCAGAATTCTCTCAGAAAGGCTGAGAAACCATTGGTTTATGGCTGAGGAGTCCCTCTGGCGTACACACGTTATAAAAATGGTGTGCAAAGGGAGTCACAGCTGAAAAGAGCGATCATTAAAACTGTGTTTCTCAACCTCGGCAACTTAAGGATGTCTGGACTTCAACTCCCAGAATTCCACATCCTAGCATGGTTGGCTGGGGAATTCTGGGAGTTGAAGTCCGCCCATCTTTAAAATGGCTGTGGTTTCAGAAACCTGGTCTAATCCCAGGATCCAGGTATGTATATAAACCCAACAGTTCCATGATGTCATCATCACACCTGTTTCATCATTGAGACGTTGTGCTGCTATCCCACGACTACCCTGTTTCCTCAAAAATACAACCTACCCTGAAAGTAATTCCTAGCTTGATTTTTATACGTGTGCCCAAAATAAGCCCTAATTAAGATCCCGCCCACTCCAGAGTGGACAGGAAAAAATTAAGCTTAGGGTGGGGATGTGGGGGGGGGGAGCTGCCCTACTACTTACCTTTGGATAGTTGTAGCCAGGCCTCACACACCCCGACCCCTGCCTTGCTGGCCCATTTCTTCTGCAGCCAGCAAGACTGGCAAGGCTTTCCTGAAGGCATCTGAAGGCTGATAACAAGGGTCCGGATCGAACCAGAGCTCTGTTATCGGCCACAGAGGCCTTCAGGAAAGCCTTGCCAGCCGCAGAAGAAGAAGTTCCTGATGGCTTCTGACTAGGGGTGATGCGCGCAAGTGAGGTTAGTCAGTGGATGACATCCCCCGAAAATAAGACCTGGTTCCATTTTTGGTGGCAAAAAAAATATATTATAAGACAAGGTCTTATTTTTGGGGAAACGTGGTACGTTTGAGCACTCAGCACCGCAAATCACCCACCAATATTTGACTACAAGATGGCCAAACATCAAAAGCACAATTTTAGATGGGGGGGCAGGGTGATGATTGGGATTGGGACCCCCTCCTCCAAGAGGCCAAAGGTTGGATCCCTACTTTCTTCAATGGTATCACAGTATCATGCAAAGGAGGGGATTTTGCAAGATGGCGGCCAAAACCCCTGGGATTGAATCCGCCCTCATTTATTATGTCCACCATCTTGGCTTTTTTAAACTCTCTGTTTACTGACGCCCCGGGTGTCCCAAGCAGGATAGGGGTTGGTTAGTTCTTGGATGGAGCACCAAGAGTCAATCCCAGGGTGGTAAATTAGACAAGGAAATTGGGAAAAATCATCCTTAGAAGAAGCTCTTGGAACTGTTTCCATATTACAGCTAGTCCTTGACTTGCAACCATTCATTTAGTGAGCGGTCAAAGTTACAATGGCGGTGAAAAACGTGACTTATAGATCATTTTCCACACTGACATTCTGACCATTGCAGGATCTCTTTGCTGACGTGGTCAAAATTCAGACACTTGGCAACCACTTCATATTTATGATGGTTGTGTTTTCCTGGGGTCGTATAGAATAAAATAGAATAACAGAGTTGGAAGGGATCTCAAAGGTCCTCTATTCTAACCCCCATGCAGGAAACCCTATACTATTTCAAACAAATGGTATGAAAGCCATATGATCATCTTTTGCCACCTTCTGGCAATGAGGAAGCCAGACTTGCTTCATCACCATGTTACTAACTTGACAATTGCAGAGATTCACTTAATGACGGTGGCAAGGAAGGTGGTAAAACAAGGCAGACATTTAACAATGGTCTCGCTGAGCAGCAGAAACTTGGGGCCCAACTGTGATTGTACATTGAGGACTACCAACTCGAATAGGAAAGGTCAATTTTCTCCGTTGTCCCATTGCTTAGCCTGAGGCAATGGAGGGTATTCAACTACAGATATAATGTTTTTTTTTTCTCCTCTTTTTTTTGTATTCTAAAACAAAAGATAATGAGAGGAAATCTGGGACTCTCCACATCCCTGGTGGGAAGAGGCACAAAATAAAAGCTATTCATTGCCGATTCCTGAGATTTGAAAGGGAGAACAATTCATAAAACAAAAAAGAGGAGGAATCTAAACAAGAAAACACCCCCCCCCCCCCCAAAAAAATGTTGTTGCAAATGGAGTGTACTCTTGTGAAGACTCAACAGAGAACAATCAACCTTCCAGCAGTGGGATCCTACTTTTGATGACCCAAAGGGGCGTGGCACAAAAGCAACAAAGTCACAAAAGTAGGTAAAGTCCCTTTAATTCCTCCAACTTGGTCCCCAATGTCCAGTTATTATCGGCTGGAGAAAAAACTCACCCAAGAACAGTTTTCAAAGGGAAGAAATTCAGTCCAAATGCAAAGTACATATAAATTATAAATAAAAACCAACACAAACCACAGCTGCAGCAATTAACGAGACAGGGCAGGATAAGGAATTGAAGACATCAAAAGATAATGAAATACACACAGTTGGGAGGACTCCAGAACTCAGATAAGACTTGACAAACCAGAATAATTTCATGCTTTGCTTCCAGCAACTTCGTTGTGTGTAGTTTGCCTTTTAAAACAGTTTTCCCAGCTGCAGCCCATGAAGGGGTTCAAGGCCCTTTCCTCCCCCGTAAACCACGCAACTCACGTTGCTCCCTTATCCACCCCTCCCTGCATGCCCTAGGATGAAGAGCGGGTGGGCCTGGGTCTTCCTCTGAATGCCCAGCTGGACTGTGTCCTTCCCCAGTTTCCTCCACAGCCACTGGAGCCACACTCCCACTCCCTGTCAGCTTCCACTCCCTGTCAGATTCCAACAGGGGCATGACACTACCTGTTCTACTACAGGTTTCGTGCACGTGTGTGCACCTAACACACATGCACCTAACTCGTGTGCACACATGCAGCTTTCCACGCACCAGCTGAGGCTTGCAGCGCCAATCAGCTAAGAGGATAAAGAAGAGAAAAGCGCAGGGGCAAGTGGGAAGGCCGATCCTGCACTTGTCTCTTCTTTCAGCTGATTGTTGGAGGCTTTTTTTACTAAGTAGACCAGTGATGGCTAACCTTTTTGTCATTGTATGCCGAAAGTGCCTGCACCCATAATGCAATGCACATACGACCCTCCCTCCGTGCTGTGTGCATGACCACCCATACTCCCCCCACTACCTGTGTATATGCGTGTGACCCCCATGTTCCCCTCACCCCCCTGCACAGGCAAACGCATCTCACGCATGTGCCCCACCCCCCGCGCATGCACAGCAGACACCCAAAAATCCGCTGGCTGGCAGGAGGCACGTGCGCATGCACAGTGAAACTGAGCTGGGGTGATGGCTCATATGCGGGCAGAGATGGCTCTGTGTGCCACTTCAGGCACGTGTGCTCTAGGTTTGCCATCACAGACCTAGATGAACCGGTAGCAATTTTTGCTACCAGTTCGTGTGAACCGTGCTGAACCGGTAGCATCCCACCACTGCAAACTTCCCTCGGCAGCCTCTTGTTAGGTTAGACTGAGGGTCTCCAAAACTGGGCCACTTTACGACTTGTGGACTTCAACTCCCAGAATCCCCCAGCCAGTAAATTCATAATTTACTGCAATAAAAACTTATTAATAATATTAAAAAAAAAAAAAGTCCGAGTCTTTCTTGCAAGGAACACAAGAGCTGCTGGAAAGAATTGAATGTATTTTGAGAGAGGCAGTGATTTTAACTTCCATTAAAAAAGAAATCCAGCACATAGTCAAATTTGGGTGGAACGGAAACTAATCAAGGAGAGAAGCAACCTGGATTAAGGAGAAATTTCCTGACGGTGAGGACAATCAACCAGTGGAACAGCTTGCCACCAGAAGTTGTGGGTGCTCCATCACTGGAGGTTTTTAAGAAGAGACTGGACAGCTATTTGTCTGAAATGGTATACGGGTCTTCTGTTTGAGCAGGGGGTTAGACTAGGGGACCTCCAAGGTCCCTTCCACCTCTGTTATTGTCAGATAGTTCTCCATTCAAAATCCAAGAAAGAAATACTTAGACTCCATTAATTAGAGAAAAGGTATCCTTTACTGGAAGTCAAGTGGTAGCAACAAAAGAATTCTGAATCTGAGAAAATGAGTGTGTAAATCACATATACAAAGTGATGGCAACGTTCCCACCCCCAATAGTTCAATTGGCTCATCCAATTCAAAGTTGTGTATGCATCATGTGGGCATCTCCAGGTGGTGATGAGGCCTCTGTCCGTTGACCTTGACATATTTTGATAAAGAGTTGTGGCTGCGCATAGCATAGGATAGAAACCTAAGCAAGAACCTCCCCCCCACCAACTTATACAGTTCTGTTTTGTAACACCTCCAGCTCGCTTCCCTTAACCATATCCCCCCTCCTCCCCCCCGTTACTTATGACAGCCGAAAGATGCGAAGCAAAGGGAGAAAATCTTGAAGGCTGACATTTATTCTGTTACAACAGTTCGTTTCGTGGCTGTTCAAAGTTACAACGGCACTGGAAAAAGTGACTTATGACCGTTTTCCACCCAGATGACCTCTGCAGCATCCCCATGGTCATGCGATCAAAATTCTTGGCAACTGACTCGTATTTACGATGGTTGCCGTGTCCCCGGGGTCATGCGATCCCCTTTTTTGTGACCTTCTGACAAGCAGAGTCCATGGGGAAAACGGATTCGCTTAACAGCCATGTGACTCTCTTAACAGCCGCAGTGGTTCACTTCACAACAGCGAGAAGAAGGATCGCAACATGGGTTGAAATTCACGGATTGACTGTCTCGCTTAGCCACCGATATTTGGGGCTCCGTTGCGGCCATAAGCCGAGGACTACCTGTACTCTGTTACTATTGGTCTTTTCCAAGCATTGCCTTTGCTCTCTCTGCAAAGCAGGGAGGTCCTTCCGCGCCACACGCCATTAGTTAGGAGATTCCCTCTCCCCTCTCTGACGCATGCCCTGCTCTGCATAGCAACATCCCAGGGTTTTTGCAAGGCTGTTTTGCAAAGAATTCTGGGCTTCTGCTGGACAGAGATAAGCTCAAGAATTCAAGCGCTCCGTTCCAAATATCCTGCCCGCTTCCGGCTGTTTCCTTGCTGCTGCTCCATGTCATTTGTCTGGTTTCCGCTACATCACGCTGTGGAGGGCTTCCTGTTTTCTGGACAGAGATTGGGGAATGGCTGTGCAAAAGACCTGTCCTGATGGAGAAGGACCGGAGGGAGGAGAGGCTGAGATGGGATGGAATGGAGGACCGGAGGAACCTGGATGTCTAATGAAAAAAAGGACGAGGGGGGGACATGATAGCCTCTTCCAATATTTGAGGGGCTGCCAGACAAAAAGAGGGGGTCAATTTATTCTATTTAAATTTAACAATTTAATGTATCAATTGATCAATTTAATATATTAATATTATCAATTGATCAATTTAATGTATTAATGTTATCAATTTATCCATTTCATTTATTAATTTTACTAATTTATCCATTTGATTTATTAATTTTATTAATTTATCCATTTGATTTATTCATTTTATTAATTTATCCATTTGATTTATTCATTTTATTAATTTATCCATTTGATTTATACATTTTACTAATTTATCCATTTGATTTATACATTTTAGTAATTTATCCATTTAATTTATCAATTTAAAGCACCTGAAGGCAGGACAAGAAGCAACGGATGGAAATTAATCAAGGAGAGAAGCAACTTAGAACTAAGGAGACATTTCCTGACAGTGAGAACAATTAATCAGTGAAACGACTTGCCTCCAGAAGTTGTAAATGCTCCAACACTGGAAGTTTTTCAGAAGAGATTGGATAACCATCTGAAATGGTACAGGGTTTCCTGTCTAAGCAGGGGGTTGGACTAGAAGACCTCCAAGGTCCCTTCCAACTGTGTATGTATGCTATTCCTATTCCTATTCCTATTCCTATTCCTATTCCTATTCCTATTCCTTATTCTATTCTATTCTATTCTATTCTATTCTATTCTATTCTATTCTA
>NW_020717153.1:3702-29372 GCF_900518725.1 Notechis scutatus | reverse complement strand
TATTCTATTCTATTCTATTCTATTCTATTCTATTCTATTCTATTCTATTCTATTCTATTCTATTCTATTCTTAGAACATATGAAGTTGCTGGAACTGGGTCTGTCTAGTCTGATGAAAAGAAGGACCAGGAGTGACATGATGGCAGTCTTCCAATATCTCAGGGGCTGCCCCAAAGAAGAGGGAGTCAAGCTATTCTCCAAAGCACATGAAGGCAGGACAAGAAGCAACGGGTGGAAACTAACCAAGGAGAGAAGCAATT
Organism: Notechis scutatus; assembly: GCF_900518725.1. Next base: position 29,112 of record NW_020717153.1, on the reverse strand, counting down.
TAGAACTAAGGAGAAATTTCCTGACAGAACAATTAATTAGTGGAACAACTTGCCTCCAGAAGTTGTGGCTGCTACATCACTGGAGGTTTTTCAGAGGAGATTCGACAACCATGTGTCTGAAATGGCATAGGATCTCCTGCCTAAGCAGGGGGTTGGGCTAGAAGACCTTCAAGGTCCCTTCCAACTCTGTTATTCTGTTATATACTGGGGAGGTTGTAAGAATGGGTCCGAGGAAGGAAAGCTGGATTTTTGGCAGGGCAAAGCAACAGGCTTTGTTTTTTGAGACGAAGATAACAGATAATTAGAGTTGGAAGGGACCTTATAGGTCATCTAGTCCAATCCCCCGCCCAAGTGGGAGACCCTACACCATGTTGGCCCTGCACCAAGGTTGGAGACACACCCCATGTTGGTCCCTTGTCTTCAAGGCTGGATGTTCTTCTCCAAACATCCTGCAGAAGAGAAGAGGAGGGTTGATTTATTCTCCAAAGCATCTGGGGACAGGACAAGAAGTCATGAGTGGAAGCTTGTTAAAGAGCGAACCAACCTAGAAATGAGGGGAACTGTGAACCGTGAATGTGAACAATTAATCAATATAAGAGTTTGCCCCTTGGAGTTGGGTGTGCTCCATTGCTGGGGGTTTTCAAAAATAGACTGGGTAATCTGGTGACCAGGATGGTCTAAGGCAGTGGCCCCCAACCTTTTTTGTGCCATGGCCCGGTACCGGCATCACAAAATGATCCGCGGCCCGGTACCGGCATCAGCACGCATGACAAGGCAAGGCGAGCTGAACGACCGGCCAGCCAGCTGCCCCCCGCTTCTCCCCGCCACCTTCAACTCCTCCTTTGTACCTTTGTCGATGGGCTTCGCTTCGGGACGGCTTCGAGACGGTTGCTCGGCTCGCCTTGCCTTGGGTGCTGAAAGAATCCTCGCGCCTTAGTTTTGTTCGAAGCCCCCCCCTTCGATGAAACTAAGGCGCGAGGATTCCTTTAGGACCCAAACGCCGCTTTCCAACCGGAAAAGCTCACACAGAAGCACTTTCTTGTCAAACAAGATGGCGGCGCCCAGCAAACCAGCGGCCCGGTAGGAAATGTTCCACGGACCAGTAGCGGTCCACGGCCTGGTGGTTGGGGACCCCTGGTCTAAGGCAGTGAGGGTGAACCTTTTTGTTGTGGTGTGCCAAAAGCGTGTGAGTGTGCCAGGACCCACAATGCAATGCGTCCCACCCTCCCCTGCACATGCGTGCACAACACTTCCGCCCTGCCCCCTACACCTGCACTGCGCATGCGTGTACCTCCCACCTGATTTTCGGCCCGTTTGAGGCCATTTTCACCCTCCTAGAGGCTTGAAGGAAGCCTCTGCAGCCTCGGGAGGCCGAAAAACGGGTCCATTTCGGCACTTCCGGTATTTCCAGAAGTCTGGCTTTTCGGCTTTCGAGGCTGCAGAGGCTTCCCTCGAGACTCCGGGAGGGCGAAAATGGCCTCAAATGAGCCGAAAACCAGCTTGGGAGGCGCACGCATGCTCAGTGCAGGTAAGTTTGGCTGGGGCTCGCATGCCCGCACAAATGGCTCTGCGTGCCACCTGTGGCATGCGTGCCATAGGCTTGCCATCACGGGTATAAGGTTTCCTGCTATGAGCAGCGGGTTGGACTAGTTGACCTCCTAGATCCCTTTCAGCCCAACCATTCTATGTTTTACCAATTATGCAACTGGGCTTGATGAGGTTTGAGAGGGAGGAGGGAACCAGGAGTCCATGTTTCCACCCCGGTTTGACCATAGAAGGCCTGGATTTCCACACACACACCCCAATCCTCTTGGAAAAAAATAAAAGGAAACGAGTGGGGAATTGCAGCAAAATGCAGTTGCTTCCTCTGAGCCTGTTTGTGGTGTCAGCTGGCTGGTTGCCTCATCCTCCAGGATGGCCCATATTAGATAAGCATGGAAAGAGTCCCCCCTTCAGCCTTCTCCAGCTTGGTGCTCTTCAACAGAGCTGGAGTTTACTCCCAAATGCCCAACCAGGATGGGGTGCATTGAGTAGGCATCGCATTGGAGAAGGCTGGTCTGTTCCTTCCCAAAAGCAGTTTGATTTATTCTCCAAAGGACCAGAAGGCAAGAGAAGAAACAAGGGTTGGAAACTAATCAAGGAGAGAAGCAACCCTGGAGTTTAAAGAGAAACTTCCAAACAGTGAGGACAATTAACCAGTGGAACAGCTCCCCACCAGAAGTTGTAGGGACTTCATCACTAGTGGTTTTAAGAAGAGACCAGAAAGCCACTTGTCTGAAATGGCATAGGGTCTTCTGCTTGAGATGGGGTTGGACTAGAAGACCTCTATGGTCCCTTCCAGCTCTATTCTGATTGATGGACCTTTCCTTGTTTACTTTTTAGCTCTTTGACTTATAACAGAATAAGTGCTATTGCTATTGTTTCCAAATTGAACCTAGCGGTCACAGTTTATGTATGTATGTATTTATTTATTTGGTTTGTCAATTGCTTACAAGATAATAGGTATAAGTAAAAACATAGTTATGAATACATGGATACATATAAGAAAAATATAAAAGAAACAATAGGACAGGGACGGTAGGCACGTTGGTGCGCTTATGCACGCCCCCTACAGGCCTCTTAGGAAAGGGGTGAGGTCAATAGTAGACAGTCTAAGGTTAAAGTTTGGGGAGTTTGGGGAAGAAACCACAGTCAGGTAGAGTATTCCAGACATTGACCACTCTGTTGCTGAAGTCATATTTCCTGCAATCTAGTTTGGTGCGGATTACCTTGAGTTTGTATCTATTGTGTGCTCTTGTATTGTTATGGTTGAAGCCAAAGTATTCATTGACAGGTAGGACATTGCAATCTATGATTTTATATACTATACTTAGATCGGACCGAAGGTGGCATAGTTCTAGGTTTTCTAGGTATAGAATTTCAAGTTTGGTGGCAAAAGGTATTCTGCAACGAGTAGAGGAGTGGAGAACTCTTCTTGTGAAATATTTCTGGACTTTCTCAACTGTGCTGATATCAGATACATAATGTGGGTTCCAGACTGATGAGCTGTATTCAAGTATTGGTCTTGCAAAAGTTTTGTATGCTCTAGTTAGTAGTGTGATATTACTTGAGAAAAAGCTACATAGGATTAGGTTAACAACTCTTAATGCCTTTTTGGCTATGTAGTTACAGTGGGCTCTGGCACTTAGATCATTTGAGGTGAGTACTCCAAGGTCCTTGACAGAGTTTGGATCATCAACAAGGTCTTGACTAAATGTTGCTTGCGACCATAAGCAAAGTGAAGGCAATATAAATGGTGAGGTCTTCAGTGCTCTCTGAACTTGATAATTTTCTTGCAGACTTTTCATTACCAAACTAGGTAACATCTTCAGTGTGATGATGATGATGTTACCTAGCTGGGTTGTGAGATGTCTGCAAGAAAACCACCAAACTCAGAGAGCACCAGAATAAGAGAGTTGGAAGGGACCTTGGAGGTCTTCTAGTCCAACCCGTTGAGGCAGGAAACCCTATATATCATTTCTGACAAATGTTTGTCCAGTCCCTTCCTAAAAACCTCCAGTGTTGGAGCACCCACCACTCCTGGAGGCAAGTCATTCCCCTGATTACAGGTAGACCTTGACTTACAGCAGTTCGTTTAGTGACCGTTCAAAGTTACAACACACTGAAAAAAGTGACTTAAGGCCGCTTTTCACATTTATGACCATCGCAGCCTCCTTCGTGGTCCCGTGATTTGCATTTGATGCTTGACAACTGGTTCATATATATGACGGTCGCAGTGTCCTAGCTTTACAACTGCAGCAATTCACTTAACCACTGTGGCAAGAGAGGTCATAAAATGGGGCAAAGCTCACTTAACAAATTTCTCACTTAGCAAGATAAATTTTGGGGCTCAATGGTGGTCATAAGTCGAAGTCTACTTGTAGTTGGTATTGTCAGGAAATGTCTCCTTAGTTCCAGGTTGCTTCTCTCCTTGATGAGTTGCCATCCATTGCTTCTTGTCCTGCCTTCAGGGGCTTTGGAGGAAGCCGCAGGAGCCATCCACGTCAAATGGTTATCCAGGTAATTTTTGACAACCCTTTGAAAGCAAAGTCAGTGGAGGGAGCTGGATTTGTTTTACAACTGCATGATTCACTTAACAGCGGTGGTGAATTGTGTAACATACATGGCAAAATTGGTTTTGAAACTGGGTGCAACCTCCATGCTTGGCAATGAAAATTCTGGTCCCGATTCTGGTCGTAATTCCGGTTCCGATTATAGTCGTAAGTCGAGGACAGAACAAGGACAAATAGGCTGGAAAACAGCTTCTATCCCAGGGCAGTAACTCTATTGAGTTCTACTGTATAGTGCAACATTAATGCAACATCAGGGGGTTTCAGTTCAATTGTGTAGAATGCGAAGGATGTGCGTTTGTGTTTTACTTTTTATACTTTTCTTCTGTACATTGAAGATGGTATTTAATTTTGTTGTACAAGGAGTTCAGTTTACTTTATTGTCATTGCACCTCATAAAACAAAATCAAGCACCATCTTCAGTGCACATCATGACCATGAAAATAAACACAAACACACATCCTTCACACTCCACACATTGAATTGAAAACCCCAACAATGCACCAACACTGCACTATACAGTAGAATTCAATAGAGCTACTGCCCTGGGTTAGAAGCTGTTTTTCAGCCTATTTGTCCTTGTTTTTATTATCCTGTACCGTCTGCCAGATGGTAATAGTTTAAAAAATAAAAGGGTGCGCAGGATGAGGTGGATCTTTGAGAACGTTTTGAACTTTCTTAAGGCAGCGGGAGCTATGAAGCTCTTCCAAAGAGGGGAGAGGGCAACCAAAGATCCTCTGGGCAATGACGTTCACCCTCTGGAGTGCTTTCCTATCTGCCCCTGTGCAATTGGCAAACCATACACAGGTGCAGTAAGTTAAGATACTCTCTATGGTGCAGCGGTAGAAGGTCACCAGCAATGACAATAAAGCACTACTACTACCTATAGATATCCAGGGTTAGGATTCTATTGGTTCGGACTGGTTCAGACGAACTGGATGTTAAGCTTTCATCGGGTTTGCCGAACCAGTATTTCAATCAACCGGATGGCCCCGCCCACCCTGCCCTTTCCCAGGAATCTCCACACGGCCCATTTTCGATGCAGGTTAAGTGCAGGGTCCCCATGGAAGCTCTGGGAGGCGGGAAAACAGGACTTCCGGAAGTCCAGACACAGGCCAGAGCCCAAAGGAAGCCATTTTCGCCCTCCCAGAGGCCTGGGGGAAGCCTCTGGACCCTTGGGAAGGCAAAAAAATGGCCTTCCCGGAAGTTCCGGTAGGCCACGCCCACCCAGCCACCAGGCAGAGAAACGGTTGCTGGGATTTTTGAATCCCCCCCTGTAGATTTCCCATATTAGCAATTTTAAAAAAAAATAATAATTGAGAAAATGGATTTGCTGCCCACCCACCATGAATGCAGCCTGTAGGGTTACTTCCTAGTTCGTGTGTCACGTCATTCTAAAGTATGGGTTAATTCAGTATTACATGAGCATGCAGATCCTCAGTCCTGTCCTGAAAAAAAACACAACCGCTGTTGGTTTTTTTCCATTTTTTACTGTCATTTTTTTTTAATCGGGTCCTTTATTTATAAAAAGGCCTTTAGCAGTTCAGGGGCTGTCTAGCCAGTGTTGTATAGTTGTTGGAAAAGATGTGATACCCCCACCCCCCCACATCACTGGTTTGTGTTTGTGACAGACACCACAAATCTGTTCTCTGACTACGTTAGTCATCGCAGCAAAAAATAAAATAAAAAAATCCCACTACAAAACAACTCATTTCTATAGTTGTTAGTGCAGTTGTGTCCTGTTTCCTGTCTGGCTTGCATTGGTTTCTGTGTAAACACACACACACACACACACACACACACACACACACACACACACACACACACACATACAGAGAAATCCCTAAAATAAAATTACAGTCTTGGGCGCTCTCTTGTTTAAATCTCAAATAATACAAGTAGGTAGACATGTTATTGAATTAAATCGTTAGTTTGTCTAATCCCAGAATTTTTAACTGCATTCCAGCATTTGAAGTGATTGTTTTACTTAGTGGTGTTCCTGGCCATTTTAAATTGGAGAAGCTCAGAACTGACCCCCTGGGGGAGGGAAGAGGGAGGATTGGGGATCATTCGCTGGATCTTCCATTGAGTCATTGGCTGTCACCCAGGATACATTTTGCATCCTGTCGTGATGTGGACAAGGTGCAGTTTTCTTCAGATTATTCTTTTCTTCCATTATTAGTTTCCAGACTGTCTTTGGCATGCCTGCTGCTGCACCAGTTTAGGGAAAGAAAGGAAAGAAAGAAAGAAAGAAAAAGAAAGAAAGAAAGAAAGAAAGAAAGAAAGAAAGAAAGAAAGAAAGAAAGAAAGAAAGAAAGAGAGAAAAAGAGAGAAAAAGAGAGAAAAAGGAAGAAATGAAGGAAGGTTGTATGGGAAGGAAGGTTGTGAAAAAAGGAGAAGGACAGAAGGAAGGAAAGAAGGAAGGTTGCGGGAAAAAGGAAGGGAAAAGGAAAAAAGGAAAAAGAAAAGGAAGGAAAAAGAGAGAGAGGAAGGAAGGAAGGTAGGTTGTATGCGAAAGAAAGGTTGAGAAAAAAGGAGAAGGAAGGAAGGAAGGTTGTATGGGAAGGAAGGTTGAGAAAAAAGGAAGGAAATAGAAAAAAGGAAAAGGAAGGAAAAAGAGAGAGAGAGGAAGGAAGGTTGTATGGGAAAGGAAGGTTGAGAAAAAAGGAGAAGGAAGAAAGGAAAGAAAGAAGGTTGTATGGGAAGGAAGGTTGAGGAAAAAGGAAAGAAAAAGAAAGAAAAAGAAAAAATGGAAAAGAAAAAAGAAGGAAAAAGAGAGAGAGGAAGGAAGGAAGTTTTAAAATAATTTCAGAGAATTAAAATGAATTTCCATGATTGATGATACTGGAGTAGGGTGGAACTGTGATCTAATATTTGGAGAACAAACATGTATCAGATCATTAATGAATTCTCTGTCTCATTCACATGCAATGCTTTGGCCCTATTGTTTGAATCACATATCCTAATCAGGCTATCCTGACATGCTAATGTAGGTTCTCCCTCCCTCCCTCCCTCCCTCCCTCTCTTTTTCCCAGACCTTTCTCTCCTTCCCTTCCCTCAGTGGTGGGATTCAACATTTTTTACTACCAGTTCTGTGGGCGTGGCTTGGTAGGCATGGCGTGGCTTGGTGGGTGTGGCAGGGGAAGGATACTGCAAAATCCCATTCCCTCCCCACCAGAGATGGTATTCAGCAGGTTCTGACCAGTTCTGGAGAACCAGAAGCTGAAATTTTGAGTAGTCCAGAGAACCGGCAAATCCCGCCTCTGACTGGAGATTTTACAGTATCCTTCCCCCACCACGCCCACCAAGCCACGCCCACAGAACCGGTAGTAAAATAAAATTGAATCCCACCACTGCTCCCCACCCCACTAACCTGCTTTCCAGCTCCGTTCTCCTGTGCAGGGCAACCAAAGAAGACCCAGCCAATCAGCTGGGACTCGATGGGAGGCAGAGAATAGGTGGGGGTGAGGCCCAGTCAGAGATGGTATTTGCCAGTTCTCCGAACTACTCAAAATTTCTGCGGCCGGTTCTCCAGAACTGGTCAGAACCTGCTGAATTCACCACCTTTGCTTCCTTTCTCTTTCTCCCTCTCTCTCCCTCTCCCTTCCCTTCCTTTTCCTCTTCTCCATTGTCACTTTGTTAGTTTTTACATTCCTCATTTAAAAAATGAACAAAAGTCACCATAAAGTGACCTGCTCAATAAATCTCCCCACCTCTCCTGCTCTCCTTCTTTTCTGCATTTTTGGAGTGATTGGCCGGAGGGCTTGTCCTTTTAGCAACCAAACCCTGGTTTACCCAAGGAGAAACCATGGTTTGGGCAGCCCTGTTGAGGAAGCCGATGTTTGTGTTACAGAAACAGTGGCCGGGGGTGGGCTGGGGGCTATCCTTTAGCCCCCCCCCCCCCCCAGATTCCATGATGGATGTGAGCGAGCGTTCCCAGTCATTCTCATTATTTTCAGCCAGACCGGAGGTATTTCAAAGCAGGGAAGGAAGCACAGGGCAGCAACTGAAACAACAATCAAAAGAAAACAAAGACCTTTTTTAAAATAAAAAAAAAACATTAAACAAAAAAGAAATTATCCGTTCATCAATCAGATGAACTGCAGGTAATCCTGGAGCTAGCCAAAGTGTCGGAAAAGACGTGGTCTTGGAAAAACAGTCAAGAAACGCACGGAGAGACAGGAGGGAGAGCTTGCTACAAGCCTGACAAACCTACTAGACGCTCTGGGGCGTATCCTCCAGAGAGGAGGCAGGTCAAAAAAGTCAAGATGGCGGCCCTAAGGATGCCGTGGGAGGCCTGCTTCTTTTTGACCAGCGTTCGCACCCTTGCGGCCGCCATTCTTGCCTGTTTTGAAAATCCTCCTCCTTGTTCAACCCACTTCATTGAGGTCACAGCAAGGTTTTCAACAGGCCTAGTTCATAACCATGTTGTGAGAACAGAGCCCTAGGCTTCTGCCAAGGATCGTAACAATAAGAAGGGGGAAAAAAACGTCAAGGAAAACAGTCGGTCCACCACAGAGAAAAAAGATGGCAAGGAAGTAAAGGCAGGGGTGCAATTCAACCAGTATAACAACTGGTTTGGTGAGCGTGCGTGCTCCGCATTTAAAAAAGCTAATACTTACCTTCAACCGCAGCTGAAGAAAACAGCTGAGGTGCAGGGCAAACCGATCTGCCATGCGAATCAGCTGTGCTCTTAACAAAAAGGCACAAAGCGCAGGAAAGAGCAAGGGTTGGGTGGACGGGCCCACATTTTCATCGGAGCGAACTGGGTTTGGAGCCAGCTGATGGTTGGAACAAGGGGTTCACCCGAACTGGTCTGAACCGGGAGAATCCCACCCCTGAGTAAAGGGTAGCCAAGAGAAAGCAAAGCTGCTTAACTCATTCTTTGCATCGGTCTTCATGCAAAAAGAAACTATAGCCCAACCTACCCAAAACATAACTGTAAAAGACAGACTAGGGGGGGAAAAAAATCAAAATAAACAAGAAAATTGTAAGAGCACACTTGTTTGATCTTGATGAATATAAATCACCAAGACCTGATGGCAGTGGTGGGATGCAAATTTTTTTTTACTACTGGTTCTGTGGGCGTGGCTTGGTGGGCATGGCTTGGTGGGCGTGGCAGGGGAAGGATACTGCAAAATCTCCATTCCCTCCCCACCCCACTAACCTGCTTTCCAGATCCGTTCTCCTGTGCAGGGCAACCAAAGGAGACCCAGCTGATCAGCTGGGACTCAAAGGGAGGCAGAGAATAGATGGGGGCAGGGCCAGTCAGAGGTGGGATTTTCCGGTTCTCCAAACTACTCAAAAATTTTATTTATTTATTTATTTATTTATTTGATTTGCCAATTGTTTACAAGATAATAAGTATAAGTGTATACATAGTTGTGAATACATGAAATGGGTACATATAAGAAAAATAAAAGAAGAATAAGAGAAACAATAGGACAGGGACGGTAGGCACGTTGGTGCGCTTATGCACGCCCCCTACAGGCCTCTTAGGAAAGGGGTGAGGTCAATAGTAGACAGTCTAAGGTTAAAGTTTTTGGGGTTTGGGGAAGAAACTACAGAGTCGGGTAGAGTATTCCAGACATTGACCACTCTATTGCTGAAGTCATATTTCCTGCAATCAAGTTTGGTGCGGTTCCACTACCAGTTCTCCAGAACTGGTCAGAACCCACTGGATACCACTTCTGCCTGATGGGTTACATCCCAGAGTTCTGAAGGAGCTGGCAGATGTCATCTCAGAAGCATTGTACCATATCTTTCAAAAATCCTGGAGCACCAGGGAAGTACCTGAGGATTAGAAAAGGGCTGATGTGATCTTCAAAAAAAAGGGGGGAGGGGGGAAACAGACCCAGGAAACTACAGACCGACCAGCCTAACATCAATACCTGGGAAGGTACTGGAAAAGATAATCAAAAAAACAGATCTGCCAACATCTGGAAACAAATAAAATTATAACAGAAGCTAGCCCAGGTTTGTTAAAAACAGATCGTGCCAAAACAGTCTTATTTCATTCTTCGACATAGTGACTAAATTGGTAGACCAGTGAAATGCTGTGGATGAAGCATATTTAGACTTCAGTAAGGCATTCAACAAAGTAGACCACGACCTGCTTCTTGATCAGCTAGAAAAATGTGGGATAGATAGATTCGTAGGTGGCCGACACTGACTGATACTCAACGAATAGTCCTTAACGGTACTATGTCTACATGGAGGGAAATAAGCATTAGGGTACCACAAAGTTCCATCTCAGGCCCAGTACTCTTCAATATCTTTCATAGATGAGGGAACAGAAGGGGAATTCATCAAATTTGCAGGTGACACTAATGCAATCTTTTTGTCAACTTCCTGTATAAGCAAAGTCAACGAGGAGGAAGCCGGCAAGAAGTCTCAAGTGGGAGCCATAGGAGGTACTCACTTAATGACACAAGGTGATTCATTTATTGATGTCACCAGGAATAGGACAGGATAAAACAGAATAGAGTAAACAGAGTTGGAAGGCACCTTGAAGGTCTTCTAGTCCAACCCCCCTGCTTAGGCAGGAAACCCTATACCATTTCAGACAAATGATTGTCCAATCTCTTCTTTAAAAACTTCCAGTGTTGGAGCATTCACAACTTCTGGAGGCAAGTTGTTGCACTGATTAATTGTTCCCACTGTCGGGAAATTTCTTCTTAGTTCTAGGTTGCTCCTCTCCTTGATGAGTTTTCATCCCTTGTTTCCTGTCCTGCCCTCAGGTGCTTTGGAGAATAGCTTGACTCCCTCTTCTTTGGGGCAGCCCCTCAGATATTGGAAGACTGCTATCCTGTCTCCCCTAGTCCTTATTTTCATAAGACTAGACATACCCAACCCCAGCACTGCCATTGCTTTATGACCATATCGCTTAATATATGGAAATTCTAGCCCCAATTGTCATTGTTAAATGAGGACTAACTTTACTAGTTTTGGTGGCTCCCTCGTTGTAAGGGAAGCCGAGGTAGTATATGAGGTTTTAAAACTCATGATAATAATAGCAAGGAAGGCTTCAAAAGATGAAAGAACAGCAGGTAGGAAAATAAAACATTTGACCGTATTCCACCTCCATTATTAGGTACGGAACAAAAATTAAAATGTAAGCCACAATAGTACAATTGAAGCTCAAACTGATTTTTCTTTTCTTTTCTTTTCTTTTCTTTTCTTTTCTTTTCTTTTCTTTTCTTTTCTTTTCTTTTGCTTTGCTTTGCCTTCCTTCTTTCAGTCCTTCCTTCCTTCCTTCCTTCCTTCCTTCCCTCCCTCCCTCCCTCCCTCCCTCCCTCCCTTCTGAAGATGAACTGAAGATGCTTTTTGAATGAGAAGCGAAAGGTATTCAAAGAAAAAACAAAAAACAAAGTCCAATTGCCTTTTGAAAAATCACCTTTGGGACTGGACACTGTATATAAATGCTACATCTTTAAGATATTTTATCCAGTGCCTGGGAATGCTCTTGCTGAATTACAGCTTCTAATCAAATACATGTAACCATGTCACTTAAAGGGCCCAGGAGAAGAAATAATACATTAAAAAAAATACAATTGGAAGAGCACGAGATTAAAACCAGCTGCTTTGTTAGACCCCTCTGTATTTAATTGGTTCTGAATGTTTTGCAGAAGGAAGGAGGGGCGGGGGGTGGTTTGCAGAAGTGAACGCAGCCAAAACACCATATTTCTGTCCATCTTTTTGGATCCCACTAAGTCTGCTTTATATTTTGGGGGGAGAAGTGGGGGGAGAGAAGCCCAGCAGGAGCAGCTAAGCAAGAAGGAAAATGGACCTTGGGGGGTGGTGTTAGAGGCCCCCATCTGGAGTGGTTACCCTCCCTCTCTGCCTTCCATGCCAGCTTCATGGGGCAGGAGAGGGTTCAAGTTCCCTTTACAAGTTAAAGAAATAAAGAGGTGGGGGGGAACAGAAGAGACAAACTGGTGGAAAACCCAAAAGGCGCTTTTTCCCCCCAAGAAGCAACTGGACTTTCTTGTTTTTCTTTTGAAGACATTTCGCTTCTCACCCAAAAAACTTCTTCAGCTCTGGCGGGATGGTAGGGAAGGGAAGGATTTATACTCCTTTGCAGACAGCTAGTTGCTTGCATCCTTTTTGAGGGTCGTTGAGGCCACTTGGAGGTTGGGCTGGGCTCTTTGACCCCCTCTTTCAAACCGGAGGGGCCTGTCTGTGTCAAAATTGAACAGCCCTCTGTCAACAGAGGGGGAGGAATATGACATCATCTATCTCCGGTCTACAACACAGTCCTTTCAGCCGTTCCAAGAAAGCCTCCACATCTATTTGCACCACTCAGGTGACCCTGAGGATACAAACAAACCTCCAAGTGGCCTCAACGACTCTCTAAAAAGGATGCAAATGACCAGCTGTCTGCAAGAAATATAAATCCTTCCAGCTTCCATCATTCAGTCAGAACCGAAGAAGCTTCTTGGATGAGAAGTGAAAAGTCTTCAAAAGAAAAAACAAGGAAGCCCAGTTGCCTCTTGATAAAGCACCTTTGGGGCAACCATGACCTGGTGGACTGAGAATCTCCATAGACAGCTAGGGAAAAACTTTTCCGTTGGTCCGCTTTCTGTCCTCATTTCAAGTGCCGTACAGGTAATCCTCGACTTACGACCACAACTGTGCCCATTGCATACCCCTGTTGGAATCTGATTCCGAGGGAGAGGTGGAACAGCTGATAGGGAGTGGGAGTGTGGCTCCGGTGGCTGTGGAGGAAACTGGAGAAGGGCAAAGTCTGGCTGGACATTCAGAGGGCCCGCCCCCTCTTCATCCTAGGGCATGCAGGGAGGAACGGATAAGGGAGCAACATGGGTTGCGTGGTTTATGGGGGAGGAAAGGGCCCTGATCCCCTTCATGGACTGCAGCTGGGAAGACTGTTTAAAAGGGCAAACTGCACACGGCAAAGCTGCTGGAAGCAAAGCGTGAAATTATTCTGGTTTGTCAAGTCTTATCTGAGTTCTGGAGTCCTCCCAAGTATGTGTGTTTCGTTATCTTTTGACGTCTTCAATCCCTTATCCTGCCCTGTCTCGTTAATTGCTGCAGCTGTGGTTTGTGTTGGTTTTTCTTTATAATGTAGATGTACTTTGGGTTCGGACTGAATTTCTTGCTTTTAAAACCTGTTCTTGGGAGAGTTTTTTCTCCAGCCGATGATAACTGGACATTGGGGGCCAAGTTGGAGGAATTGAAGAGACTTTACCTATTTTTGTGACTTTGTTGCTTTTGTGCCACGCCCCTTTGGGTCATCACAGCTAAGCAAGAATAGTTGTTTAGGGCATTTTGTCGCATTTTGCGACTTTTCTTGCCACGGCTGTTAAGTGAATCCCTGCAGTTGTTAAATTAGTAACACGGTTGTTAAGTGAATCTGGCTTCCCCATTGACTTTGCTTTGTCAGAGGGTCGCAAAAGAGGATCACGTGACCTCAGGAGACTGCAACCGTCATAAATATGAGTCAGTTGCCAAGCGTCTGAGTTTTGATCGCAGGACCCCAAGGGATGCTGCAACAGTCGTAAGTGTGAAAAACGATCCGAAGTCGCTCTTTTTTTTTTTTAGTTACAACTTCGAATGGTCGCTAAACGAATGATTATAAGTCAAGGATTACCTGTAACTCTGAGGTTTTACCACTTTTCTGCTTTGGAAAGAGAAGGGCCCAAACGACAGATTTTATCCTAAATCCTAGAACTTGTAACTTTTCTCACCATTGAATGGTAGAGAAATATGACTGGCGGCAACGCTCAAGAGTTGGGGATACAATACAAAATAATAAATATATGTATATACTAGCTAGATACTTGTGCTTCGCTACAAAACTATGTGGTCGGGCTTAGTTTTTGGGGAGGAAAATAAGGGGGAAAAATTCTGCCTCTGCCTACCAGCATCCATCCGTATTCATCTGGCTAGCGTCCTATCAGTGTGTGAGAGAGTTGAGGGCTGTTTGGAAAGTGAAACAGTATTTGCTATGTGAGCAAGAAGGAGACAGCAAGGAGCCTGGGCATGGCTTAGCTCAACTGTTCTGTACTAAAGCTGCTTGGTGTTGTGAAATTAAAACTGAACCTCCTCTCCTCTGCTTGTGTTTTGCACTTGGAGCAGATTTCTTTTCAGGTGGGGAGGGGGAGTAGAACTCCTTAGCATCAGAGCGTGTTAATAATAATATAGGAAATACTAAATGCTCTGATGGTCATTTCGAAAAATCCTTTCTTAGTGAGTATCTAGAAGCCAAGAGGAACATACATGCCAAATTTCATGTTTGTAGGCTTTATGGTTCTGGAGATTTCGTGATGATGCGTGAGAGGCATTTCGCTGTTTAACGGCCATTTGAACTTACAAATGACTAACGACTGGTGCTTATATTTACCATGCAACAGCGTCCCCTTTAAAAGTAGGGAGCAAACCCCACACTCACTTAACTGATGACGTTGCCTAGTTGGGTGATGAAATGTCTTCTAGCAAACAATCAGGCCTGGGAGAGCTCCAGTTCCACCCTCTCTTCTATTGGGCTTCTGAGTCCACTTCAATCAGTAGTATCATCTTATAGTTGATTATCTTATAATTATTGATCAGTTATTAATTGATTGATCTTATGGAGCCTATGGCTTCGTTTCCATAAATTGCCAGGTAGTTCTTCTCCATGTAGAAGCAACCCACCTGTTCCATCCTCTGGAGGAAAATACATATATGAATTGTTCCCCATTTTAAAGACGTCAGCGGCAAGGGCCCAGAAACATTAGTTTTTGGGTAAACCCAGTTTAGTTCAGTGGTTAAGGCTAAGGTGACCAACTTTTTTACAATGAGAAGGAGGACACAAATAAATTGAAGAGAAAAAAAAAACAAAGCCACTTGCGCACGGCACACTCTCTTAAAACAATTCTCCTGTGTGGAGCTCATATGTCTCATAATCGCGTCTCGCCACACTGTACCAAGCCTTGACGAATCGTCATGTCAAATACAAAGATGTCACATCACACACAATGGATCAGATCTGCATCGATCAAATACAGAGATTTACAGATTGGTCTTCAAAGATCAAAATGGAGGACATGTAGGAGGGCACTTTTCGAGGGAGGACAGAACTTACAAAAGGAGGACTGTTCTCCCTAAAGGAGGACGGTTGGTCACCTTATTAAGGCATCAGACTAAAAATCAGGAGATGTGAAGTTCTAGCTACGGAAAGCCAACTGGGTGACTTTGGGCCCATCACAAGGAGATGGTGAGTTCTAGTCCCACCTTAGGCATGAAAGCCAATTGGATGTAAAGTCATCCAATCACCAGGAAACAGTGAGTTCTAGTCCCGCTGTCAGCCTTCAAGATTTTCTCCCTTTGCTTTGCATCTTTTGGCTGTCATAAGTAACGAGGGGAGGATAAAAAGAGAACTCCACAAAAACCGTATCAAGTGGGTGACAAGGTCTTTTGATCCACCAGATATTTGCAGACCACACAAAAGTCAAAAAAGCTTGGACCTAAGTATGTTGGACCTTTCTCAATTGAACGAATTGTGAACCCTGTGGCAGTCCCACTGAAATTACCTAAAACCCTTCGACGGATCCACCCTGTTTTCCATGTTAGTTTATTAAAACCTGAACATACCTCCGACTTGAGACCAACTCAGGTTGATCCCCCTGTACCATTGCTAATTGAAGGTGAACAACATTTTGAAGTTAAAGAAATTTTGGATTCTCGAAAACGAAGGGGTCGACTCCAGTATTTGGTTGCTTGGAAACATTTTCCTCCTTCCCAGTTTGAGTGGGTGAATGAGAAGGATGTTAGAGCTCCTACACTTATCAAGGCATTTCGTACTAAATATCTTGATAAACCCTAAAAAATAGTATGATGGTGTTACATGTATATTTTCTATTACCTTCTATTTTTATCTTTTTTAGGACTAACGTCTCTTTTGCAGGAGGGCCGAATGTCAACCTTCAAGATTTTCTCCCTTTGCTTTGCATCTTTCAGCTGTCATAAGTAACGGGGGGAGGAGGGGGGATTTGGTTATGGGAAGTGAGCTGGAGGTGTTACAAACCAGAACTGTATAAGCTGGGGGGTGGGTGGGTGTAGATTCTTGCTTAGGTTTCTATCCTATGCTATGCGCAGCTCTTTATCAAAATATGTCAAGGTCAACGGACAGAGGCCTCATCACCACCTGGAGATGCCCACATGATGCATACACAACTTTGAATTGGATGAGCCAATTGAACTATTGGGGCTGGGAACGTTGCCATTACTTTGTATATGTGATTTACGCGCCCATTTTCTCAGATTCAGAATTCTTTTGTTGCTACCACTTGATTTCCAGTAAAAGATACCTTTTCTCTGATCAATGCAGTCTAAGTATTTCTTTCTTGGACTTTGAATGGAGCACCAGCTGACACCCGCCTTAGGCACGAAAGCCAGCTGGATGACTTTAGGCCAATCACCAGGAGATGGTGAGTTCTAGTCCCACAGCTGGGTGACTCTGGGCCAGTCTCTCTCTTTCTCTCAGCCCAACCCACCTCACAGGATTGTTGTTGTGAGCAAAATAGGTGTAGGAAGGAATAGTAGCTATGCTATAAACTCCCTTTGAGTTTCTTTAAAGTAATAGAAGCAGGATTAAAAAAAAATCTAATAAATAAAATAAATAAATCACTGCTCTTTCTTTGTGTCTTCCATCTGTTACCCAAGCTGGATTGACACTCAGCCTGGTAACATTCCAGGATCTTGTTAACCTCTGAATATCTCCAGAAAGCACTAGAAGTATGACAACTCCAAGCTATTTGCAGTTTGGAACTTGCCAGTTGTTTATTTGTCATATTTTTTATAATGATCTTTTTGTTGTATTCTTACATGCTTTCTGTTTTAGGATGCTAACTGCTGGGCCTTTTTTGTCAACCGTGTACAAAACTGTCATAAATAACAATGCATAAATAAAATACAGAATCACTCCAAGCTACAGGCTGTGTCTCCAAACCCAGCATTGCGTTCTTATCCATCTTTGGGGCGTGCAAACTTTCATTTAATGCACCCCGGGGTTTGAGCAATGCCTCTGCCATAAATTTCCATCGGAATCCTGCTTGGGGAATCAGAGATAGCAGCTTTACCTTTTCTGCCAAAAAATGGTTTCGCTTGCTTTCCTAACCTACTTGCAGAACTAATAATTTCATAAAGGTGTTAAAAACGGTGTTTCTCAATTGTGGCTGTTTTCAGAGGGGTGGACTTCAACTCCCAGAATTCCCCAGTCAGCAAATTGCTGGCTGGGGAATTGTGGGAATTGAAGTCCACCCCTCTGACAACGGCCACAATTGAAAACACACTGGTGTAAAAAGAACAGAAATGAACCATTTAATCCCTGGCGTGTAATCCATTTCATGGTTAAGTCATTTTTCAAATCATGGGACAAACCCTGTTCGTGCCTCGAGGATATCAGAATCACCATCCATGTTCAGTCTAAGAAATCTGGTTTTCTTTTAGAGGGTTACTGAATCTTTCTGGGTTTTTTAACCTTTCACATTGCAGTGAAGTTCAGCCATGTGTGAATCGCATAATCCTGACGTTGGTTCTTGCCTGCCTATGTGGCTAAAAACGCCTTTATCAACTTGCTGACTGAACTGCATTCAATGTAGAGAAAAGTGAAGTCCTACACTGATAAACCGTACTCAACGTGTAGTCCTTAATGGGTCTACATGGAAGGAAGGAAGCAGTCAGATGCCACAAGGTTCCGTCACAGTCCCAGGACTCTTCAATATCTTCATTAATGACTTAGATGAGGGAGTAGAAGGGGAACTGCCCAAATTTGCAGATGATATTAAGCTGGCAGGAATAGCTAACGCCCAAGAAGATAGTCTCAAGATACAGATGGATCTTGACAGATTAGAACACTGGGACATATCTAACAAAATGAAATTCAATGTAGAGAAAAGTAAAGTCCTACACTTAGGCAAGAAAAACCCAAAGGACACATATAGACTGGGGGAAACCAGGCTCAATAGCAGTAACTGTGAGAGGGATCTTGGAGTCTTAGTGGACAACCAGCTAAATATGAGCCAGCAGCCAAAAAAGCCATAAATGGCATTAACAGAGGGATACAATCAAGATCAAGTGAGGTACTAATACCACTCTATAAAGCCTTAGTAAGGCCACACCTAGAGTACTGCATCCAGTTTTGTTCACCATGTTACAAAAAAGATGTTGAGACTCTAGAAAAAGTATAGAGAAGAGCAACCAGGATGATGAGGGGACTGGGGACCAAAACATATGAAGAACGGTTACATGAACTGGGCCTGGCTAGTCTAGTGAAGAGAAGGACCAGGGGAGACATGATAGCATCTTCTAATATTTGAGGGGTTGCCACAGAGAGGAAGGAGTCAAGCTATTTTCCAAAGCTCCTGAAGGCCAGACAAGGAACAATGGATGGAGACTGAATAAGGAGAGATTCAACCTGGAAATAAGGAGAAATTTTCTGACAGTGAGAACAATCAACCCATGAAACAGAAGATGCCTTCAGAAGTTGTGGGTGCGCCATCAGTTGAGACTTCCAAGAAGAGACTGGACTGCCATTTGTCAGAAATGGTGTAGGGTCTCCTGCTTGGGTGGGTGGTTGGACTAGAAGACTTACAAGGTCCCTTCCAACTCTGATTATCTGTTATCAGTTAACTGGCCACAAGTCGCAGTTGTCATAAAACATTTCCAGTTACTTGAACAGAGACAGGACAAGGCAACGGATGGGGGTGGGGGTGAATTTTCTGTTCATTTGTGAACTGTGCCATCCACATCAATCTTTCTTTTCCTGGGTCAAGCTGTGAAGGAAGAGATTATGCAAAATCTCTGACAGGGTTCATACAAGGAGGTCAGGGGTGGGATTCAAGTTTTGTAATAACCGGGTGTGTGGGCATGGCTGGGTGGGCGTGGCCATGTGACTGGGTGGGTGTGGCTTCTTCTTTTTGGCAGCAAACGCCCCCCCCCCATTTTTGGGGGCCTTCTGGGCCTCAGGGAAGCTTCCTGGGCAAAACAGTAAGACAGCGAGGGGGATCCTGGCACAGCTGATCACAGGAACAGCTGATCATCGGGAGGGAAAATAAAAATACCTTAAGGAGTGACTGGGCAGGGAAGAACCCAGTCAGTGATGTCGGGCATGCACGCAATGTTGCACATGCATGATAAGGACTGACTGGGCAGGGAGGGGCGGAGAGGGGCGGGGCCAGCCAGTGGCGTGATTTGCCAGTTCTCCAAACTGCGCAGATTCATAACAACCGGTTCTATAGAACCGGTCCGAACCGGTAGAATCCCACCCCTGATCCACCTCAATCTTTCTTTTCCTGGGTCAAGCTGTGAGGAAGAGATTATGCAAAATCCCTGGCCGGGTTCATACAAGGAGGTTTACAAGCCTGGAAATTGCATTTCTGCGACAGGTTAATCTTTTTTGGATGCCATTGTAGCTTTGAACGGTCACTAAATGAAGGATTGGATAAGGACTTTCTGCATAACATCAACATCAAATATATGACTCCTCATAATAACAACGGTCTTCTGCATTGACACTACATGGGGTCATAGAATATAAGGAATGACAAACTGGGCCTATATGCATAAGCTACATCAATCAAACAATAATATTTATTCAGTCAATGATCAGCAAAATTTAAAAGAACAAACACAGCATGAATTAAATAATATATATATATATATTATTTGGATGACTTTGGGCCTATCACCAGGAGATGGTGAGTTCTAGTCCTGTCTTAGGCATGAAAGCTGGCTGGGTGACTTTAGGCCAGCCTCTCTGTCTGTCTGTCTGTCTGTCTGTCTCTCTCAAAGTTGGAAATGGGGAATTGAGGTGCAACCCCTGTTTGCTCTTCTCTAAATCCCTCTTTGTTTTTCCAAACTGACAACTTTAAGATGGGTGGACTTCGACTCCCAGAATTCCCCAGCCGGCTGGCTGGCCATCGTAAAGTTGTCAATTTGGGGGGGGGAAAAGTGTTCTGGAGGAAAAATAAACCCTGCATTTGAGTAACCAGGACAAAGTTTTCTTTCTTGACCTAGCGGTCTTGCGGCTGCTCTCCAAGCTAAACAAGGTGAAGACATGATCTATTGTTCTGCATCGGGATGACACTCTTGAAACAATTAAGAATCCACGATGCCCCAATAGTGAGAATTCCAACACCCGGGCACAAATGTCTCTTCGTTTCCTTGTTCTTCCCAGCCTGGGCTCTCTCACCCTCCTCTTCTGTCTGCACAATTTTTGGCTGAAATCTCGCATTCCTGTTGCTGGCTTCCCTTGGCCGCCCTCGCCAAGTCTCCCAAGTTGTGCAGCAGTTGTGTAACGTGGACAAATCATTTGTGGCGAAAGCCAGACATGTCCCAACCTCGACTTTGCAATGGACCAGGCTTTCTTCGAAGCCACCTGGTGTGTCCAAGGAGGAGCTGTTCTCGGACACCCCGGAGACTCAGACAAGAACCATTTGACGCACACCGCCAGAGCAAAAGACCTCTCCCTACTTAATTTAATATAAAAGGGATATTTACGAAGCGCACATGCACACATGCAAACGCACACACACACACACACTGGATGGAAAATGTTCATGGGTTCCATATGGGAACACACACACACACACACACACAGAGGCCGGTGGAGAGCAGCCAACACAAGAAAGAGGTGGTTGGTTTTGTGTGTCTCTGTGCGTGTGCATGTGTGTGTGTGTGTGTGTGTGTTTGTGTGCATTTTCAAAGCCACATTCCTTCAAAAGTGATGGCTGGACCTCTTCCCAGAAGGCCTCCATTATAGCTTGGACCCGTTTTTCTTGATGGATATCCACTCCAGCAGAAATCGCAAAGGCTTTGCCAGGGTTTACCCCCCACCAGTTGAAGAGGTTCTCTTGTTTGAGTTGGATCCCACAACTTCCCCCCAGAACCCGAATCAAGGCAAGGAGATGCGTGTACGAGAAGACCTGGGAGGGAGGGGGGTAGATGGTTGGAAAATTCTGAAATTCGCCCGTCTTAAAGTTGCAAACTTTGAAAAAAAAAAAACACGGGTCTAATTGAGAAATTTGAGCATCCAGGACAAAGGGCATCTGGGACCAGTGGCACAGTGGTTAGAGTGCAGTACTTGCAGGCTACTTCTGCTGCCTGCCGGCTGCCTGGAGTTCGAATCTGACCAGGCTCAAGGTCGACTCAGCCTTCCGTCCTTCCAAGGTGGGTAAAAATGAGGACTCAAATTGTTGGGGGCAAGAGGTTGATTCGGTAAACCGCTTAGAGAGGGCTGTGAAGCCAGGGGTGTGATTCAGCCGGTGTAACAACTGGTTTGGTGAGCACACGCTCAGCATTTAAAAAAGCCCATTTTTAACTTTAATACTTACCTTCTACCGCAGCCCCAGTGAGTAAAACAGCTAAGGTGCGGCAAACCATTCTGCCACACACACACAAAAAAAACAGGAAATAAAGCACAGGAAAGAGCAGGGGGCGGGGCCAAATGCTCACTGGAACTACTGGTTCACCCAAACCAGTCTGAACCAGTTCGAATCCCACCACTGTGTGAAGCGGTTTATAAATCTAAGTGCTATTGCTATTGTTTCCACACTGAATCTAGCAATCACAGTTGCTTGTGACCATAAGCAAAGTTGGAGGCAATATAAATGGTGACACGGTCCTCAGTGCTCTCTGAGCTTGGTAACCTTCTTGCAGACTTTTCATTACTGTCTTGTCTTAGGCAATATTTATCTTCCAAAAGATGCCTAAAATAAGCAGTTAAAACTATACATAGGCTTCCATACAAAGTTTTTTTTTACTGGATCCCAAGGCATCCTCAAAGTATAACTCACAGTTATGTTGAGATTCATCTAATGTCCAAATCTTTGCATAGTTGACTTCATCGTGTGAAAATATAGTGATTAGAATTAGAAGAACTTTATTGTCATTGTACAAGGACAACGAAACTGTGGATGCACCCCAGCAACTGTCCGCAATACAATAAAACCAAAGCACTTAAAAATGAAGATAAGAAAAATAGAGTAGCCACGTCTCCATTTGCAATTTGAGAGTACAATATCTATGAATCTTCACCCCATAATGATGCAGCAATGGGAAGGACACCAGCACTATGCTGGGGTCCAAGTAAGAATAAAGGAAACCCCCCCCAAACCCAACCAAGGGTCAATTCAGTGACCAATCAGGATTACAGATGTGACCAGATGACACGAACTACATTTACCATGAGGCATTCCCTTAAGGGGACAGCTCCCAATTCCCAATTAACTATATACTGTCTGACCAGCACAATTACCAAATTAGGTAAGATCTTCAGTGCGATGATGATGATGTTACCTAGCTGGGTTGTGAGACGTCTGCAAGAAAACCATCAAACTCAGAGAGCACCAGAATAACAGAGTTGGGAGGGACCTTGGAGGTCTTCTAGTCCAGCCCCCTACTAGAGAGAGGAAGACATGACAAATGGCTGTCCAATCTCCTCTTAAAACCCCTTCAGTGTTGGAGCGTTCACAACTTCTGGAGGCAAGTTATTCCACTGATTCATTGTTCTCACTGTCAGGAAATTTCTCCCTAATTGTAGGTCCGATCTCTCTTTGATAAGTTTCCGTCCATTGCTTCGTGTTCTGCCTTTAGGTGCTTTGGAGAATAGTTTATCCCCCTCTTCTCTGTGGTAGCCCTTCAAATAGTGTAAGACTGCTATCACGTCACTAGTCATCCATCTTTTCCATTAAACTAGACGTACCCAATTCCGGCAAATGTTCCGGCAAACCATCATGTGGTTTAACCCGCTAGACTCCTAATCATCTTTGTTGTCCCAAAGGTGCTTTTTTTTCCCCAAGAGGCAACTGGACTTCTTGGTTTTTCTTTTGAAGATGTTTCGCTTCTCATCCAAGAAGCTTCTTCAGCTCTGATTGGATGGCAGGGAATGGAAGGATTTATACTCCTTGCAGACAGCTGGTCTCATTTGCACCCTTTTAGAAAAGTCGTTGAGGCCAGTTGGGGTTTTATCTGGGTCCTCGGGGTCAACGGAATGGTGCAAATGGGTGTGGAGTCCAAAGGACCTGTTGTAGATTGAAGATAGATGGTGTCGTATCCCTCTCCCTCTGTGGGGAGAGGGCTGTCCAGATGGCCTCCTGGAACCCTCTTTCAAACCAGCAGTCCTCTCCA
The DNA here is from genome assembly GCF_900518725.1 of Notechis scutatus. Next base: position 5,875 of record NW_020717153.1, on the reverse strand, counting down.
GGGGTGGGCTTCAAAAAAATTTAGCAACCGGTTCTCTGCCTGGTTGTTGGGTGCGTGTGGCCATGGTGGGTGTGGCCTAGTTGGCCTCTTGCACCATGGCAAGGGGAGGGTGTTTTTGCCCTCTTGGGCTCAGAAAGCTTTCCTGAAGCCTCTGGGAGGCCCGTTACCTCCCTCCCCGGGTTCTGGAGGCCAGAAACGGCCCATTTCTGGCCTTCTGGAGCCTCCGGGAGGCCCTTTTTTTCACCCTCCCTAAGCCTCTGCACAGACCCTGGACTTACTTGGGGTCCAAAACGGGCCACGTGGAGATTCCTGGGAGGGAAAGGGGTGTGGTGGGCAGGGCCAGCCAGTCATTGCAACTACCGATTTGGTGAACCAAATTAGCATCCGGTTCATCCAAACCAGTGCGAACCAGTTAGCAGACTACCTCTTTGTCCAAAATATGAACTTTCTTTGTCTTTTAAGTCAGTGGCCCCCAACCTTTTTTGTACCACGGCCCGGTACAAAATGTACAAAATGATCCACGGACCGGTACCGGCATCAGCACGCACGACCAAGGCAAGGCGAGGCAAGCGACCAGCCAGCCAGCCATCCATCCCCCGCTTCTCCTCCTTTGTACCTTCTCGCGGTCGATGGGCTTTTCGGGCTCTTTCTTAATCTCCTCCTGAGTAACGTGAGACTCCACCGCCATCGGGACGGCTCTTCGTTTGAAGCCGCCCCCCCCCCTTCGACGAAACTAAGGCGCGAGGATTCCTTCAGCACCCAAACGCCGCTTTCCAACCGACGACCGACAAGCTCACCCGGAAGCACTTTCTCAAGCTCCGTCAAAACAAGATGGCGGCGCCCAAGGAAAATAGGCGGCCCGGTACAAAATGATCCACGGACCGGTACCGGTCCGGGGCCCGGTGGTTGGGGACCCCTGTTTTAAGTGCAGATGGACCCTTGGCTGTAGTTCTGATGCGTTTGTCCTCCTGTGTCGCTCTTCTCTGCACTCTTTCTAGAGTCTCCGTATCTTTTTTTTTGCATCATGGGGACCAAAACTGGCCACAGTATTCCAAGTATGGTCTCAATCAGTAGATGGATTGAAAACAGTGTGAAGCCCCCATGAAATATTTTGGGTAGTGGGGGGAAGTCCTCCCAAGTGATGTTCCAGTTTAAAAAAAAAAAAGAGGCAATCTTTCATCTGCACCATTTAGAAACCAAACCTTGAACGTCTGTTATGTAGGGAAAGAAAGCAACTTATCCCTCCAGATGCTGCACCCCAATTCTACCTCAGCCTTTCGCAAGTTAATGGCCTTTCCATCTGGGTTGGACCACACAACAGCTTGCTTCCCTGCACCCCCCACTCAGGAAACATGGGGATTGTGGTCCAAACGTCAATGACACCAGTCCAGGAAAGCAGTTCCAGCTTTTCCAATATTCTCAACCTTGATGGTTTGAAGATGTGTGGACTTCACCTCCCACAGGCTGGGGAATTCTGGGAGATGAAGTCTACAAATCTTCAAGCAGCCAGTGATTAGGGGATACCAATAATATCTACGTTTGGGGATTTGGGGTTTAATTTTTCTTGTGGGTTGGTATAATGCAGTGTGTTTATAGCAATAGCACTTAGATTTATATAACGCTTCACAGTGCCTCACAGCCCTCTCTAAGCGGTTTACAGAGTCAGCCTATGGCCCCCCAACAATTTTGGGTCCTCATTTTACCCACCTTAGAAGGATGGAAGGCTGAGTCAACCTTGAGCCTGGTGGGATTTGAACTGCCAAATTGCAGGCAGTCAGCAGAAGTAGCCTGCAGTACTGCACTCTAATCACTGCGCCGCCGAAGCTCTATGCTTGTGCGTATTGCATTTTATTGCCGTAATGCAGTATATTCACATCCTTCAATTCACATCTCATTCTGAGTATTAGGAACCCTGGTGGCGCAGTGGTTAGAATGCAGTATTGCAGGCTAATTCTGCCAACTGCAAGAAGCTCAATCCTGACTGACTCAAAGTTGACAGCCTTCCATCCTCCCAAGATGGGTAAAACGAGGATCCAGATTGTTGGGGGCCATAGGCTGACTCTGTAAACTACTTAGAGGGGGCTGCAAAACTCTGTGAAGCAGTGTATAAGTCTAAGTGATATTGCATCTATCTATCTATCTATCTATCTATCTATCTATCTATCTATCTATC